>JAPMOQ010045292.1:3590313-3615630 GCA_026543055.1 Argiope trifasciata
TGTGTGTAGTATAGTGTAGTGTGTGTGTGTAGTATAGTGTAGTGTGTGTGTGTGTATGTGTATAGTATAATGTAGTGTGTGTGTGTGTGGTATAGTGTAGTGTGTGTGTGTGTGGTATAGTGTAGTGTGTGTGGTATAGTGTAGTGTGTATGTGTGTAGTATAGTGTAGTGTGTGTGTGTGTGGTATAGTGTAGTGTGTGTGTGTGGTATAGTGTAGTGTGTGTGTGTGTGTGTGTAGTATTGTGTAATGTGTGTGTATATTGTGTAGTGTGTGCAAGTGTATGTTCTGACACTCTATAAGGTCGAAATCCTTTGACAAAGCGTCACTAAATTTCATCTAAATTTACTTTGAAAGGTAAAAATAGGCATCTCTAAGTGATTTTTCAAAAAAAAAAAAAAAAAAAAAAAAAAAAAAATGAGCCCACTGTAATTAATAAAAAATTGAACTTAATTTTTATTTCATGGAACATAGAAAATATTATCATTTCAAAAATAATTCAATATATTTATTGAATAGTTTTGCTATTGGATTATTAAATAAAAATATCCAAAAATAATTTTGTAAACTCAAAAAAATTGTCTTTATAATGATATCAGTTTAGTTGCTACGTAAATTTTTTCATGTATTTTAACATTTTTAATGTAAGTTCAAAGTTTGAAAAATGTAATTCTTAATTACAATGGAGTTGAAGTTGTTGCAATAGTTCCGTCAAGTATTTAATCAAACTTTTTCAGTATTGAATGCTAAATTTTAAAAATTATGCTTTATATCAGTGTAGTTTACATGAGGTAATATAAAATAAAGTTACTGTTTTCCAAAGTGAATATGTAACTAAAAAAAACGATATCCCAGAATTTTTACGTTTTTACTTACATTAAAATATCATGAAGACTCCATGAGGAAGGTTTATGTACATAATAAACTGAACGGATATAAGGCTATTAAAATTAATAAAATTTTAATGACTATCATAATTTGAGGCTTTAAAAATGCGTTTTTGGAAGGAATTTTGCATGCACACAGTAAGTAAAACACAAATAATATATTTACGTAATTTTGGTAATATTTTAAAATTTAGTTAATTCTCATAATTTTATTTTAGTTATAATCCAAAAATCTGTGCAATTGAAAGTATATTCACAACACAAATGCAAAGCATTTAAAGTTATAGATTTCTCATAAGAGTCAATGAAAACGCGGATTGCTTCTGAACAACCGTACCAAATAAAAGGTTCAGCATAACCCGTATAATCGGACAATAAAAATTATAGTTATAAAGTATGATTAGAGATATTTTATTAGATAACAACTAGTGAAAAACAATATTATATTGCTTTAAAGATATTTTTTGTTTTAGAATTTATAAAATGGATCATTAAGAATTTGAATTACATGTAGTAATTCTCCGGTCTAATAAGCACATAATGCCAGAGAAGAAAAAATTTGGGAACTCTAGAACCAACAATCTATCTTGTAGATTGCTTTGGACGATTTTTAATAATGGGTTCCCATTATGTTACCAGGTACCTAGCTTATAAACATTATCTTAACAACTCCTTTAATTATTACCTGACGATAATTTAATTAAAGGGTAATGAATCAAAATTAAATAGAGTTTAATTAAAATTATGGAAATCCCTGTTAAAATAAGCGTTTACTACCAGAGTAGTGGTTCTTTGATCTAAAAAGCACGTAATGCCAGAGAAGAAAAAATTCGGAGATTCTAGAGCTAACAATCAACCTTGTAGATTGCTTTGTACGGTTTTTAATAATGGATGTTCCATTATGTTAGTCCCTAATTACTAGCTTATAAACATTACCAAAATATCTCATTTAATTATAACCGGGCGATAATTTTATTTAAAAAATAAATATTTATTTACTATTTCGAAACACGAGAGGAGGTGTATATGCGTGTGGGGGGCGGGGAGTGAACAGAGAGGAATATTTTCTCAGACTCAGCAGCAGTAGTAATCTGTTCATTCACCCACCGGCTTTCTCATTCAACCGCATTGGGTTACGCAAGGAAAACACAATTTGTTCTTCCCTTTGCCTGCTCAATGATAATAGGAAGTCTCTCGCATTTCTCCCTTTCACATCCAAATCACCGAATCTCTCCTCAAAAATCATATCAACACTGGAAAAAGGGGGGAGAAGTAGGTGGGGCGATTCTCCTTCTCGGAAAAACTCCGTTACAAAAACCCCGCACCCACAAAAATCAAACAGCACCCCACTTTTTTCCTCCTCACTCCTACATTTACGGCGCAATGGTTGCGTAAAAATTGCATAACCACGCCGGAAACCCCCCCTTCAAAAACACTGTATGCCCCCTCAACTTTTCAACAATATTTAAACTCCAAACTCCACACTAGAAGAAAAAAAAAATGCAGCACCCATCTACTTTTAGTAGGAACCCCCGTGAGAAAATTTCAAGACGTTTGATGTCCTTTCCCCCTCCCACCTAAAAGAAATCGTTCGATCCCCCCCAGAGGATGGTTATGCGATTGATCAATATGTTTAGGGGGGGTTGGGGGGTATATTCAGTGGATGTAAGTGCTTCGTGATCCCACGTACTTTGTGAATGAGAGCGAAAATATTATAAAGCTCTTCCGGTACAGTTAGAGTACGTTTACTATGGAGAGGTATTTTTGGGGTTGCTCGTGTAGTGTGATGGGAAATTGGCGCCAATGTGAGCTAATTAGAAAGGAAAGGATTTTGTGCTTGTGAAGGGAGACGTGAAACCAGATCTTGGGAACGTCACTTTTTTGACGTGATGTTGAATCGCCTTGACCAGGAAAAAGAAAGGTGCACCAAGTAGAAACTGCAGATAAAAAATAAAAACGCCGGAGTCATGAGCAATTGCTATGGGTGAGGGACAGTTAGTGGACAATAGGCTTGTTAAGATGCGATTTATTCAAATATATCGTTTTTAATCGGAGAAATCGGTTTAGCAAGGTTTTAATACTTTATCTTTAATTCAAGATTTAATATTTGAAAACATTTATTATCACTAGCATTTCTACAGTTTCTCATAATATAACTTGAATACAAGTATATGCTATCTTGTAGCTAACCGTAAATAAAAATCGGGAATTCTTGAAAAGAACAGTGTAGACACGAAAAAAGTATCAGATACAGTAGGGACTGATTTTGCCTCAAGAGTATGCTATTATGTCTAATTATGATGAAATTAACTTTTTAAAACGAGATATGGATATTACAGCTTTAGTATTAATTGCAAATTTAATTTAAAAAATTCATATTAAATATGTATATTTACCTCACTTTTTTCTTCAAGGAGAATGTGATCTGTTCTAATATATGACCATTTCGGAATATTGAATGCAGAGATGCATGTACCTCCAATGAACATTAAACCCCAGCAATGTTTTGCTGCTTTGCTAATACTTTGCTGACTTATAGACTTTACAAAACTCCAGTTAAATAAGAAGACTAATTTAATCACCCATTTCAGCAAGTTGTGTGTGTGTGTGTGTGTGTGTGCGTGTGTGTGTTACTTTACTAATATTATACATGTGTATTTGTTATTTATCTTTGATTGCCCATCTTCCATTGTGTAAATATTGTTAAATCAGATGTTCGATTTTATAAAATTCCAGTATTTAAATAAATGTACTGAAATACAAAGGAACCTCACCATTTATATTTAATAAAGTATTAATATTATTTTAATATTTTATAATTAATACAATTGATATTTTTACGAACTTATTTATTCAACCAGTAGAAAAATTTATTTAAAAAAATCAATCTGTTTGAAGTCCCCTTCTAATCTAGCTTAAAATAATTGCCTAATTTACTTATATGTAGCATAAATGCATCAATCAAACACAACATGGTATTTCATAATTACAGAAAGAGGAATTGTCTTTATCTGAATACAATAGATAAGAAAAATGTAGAAGCCTGACCTTATTTGACATTATAAAAAGGCTTTCAAAAAATTAATAAAGTCAACAAAAAAAAAAACAACCCATGACCGTTTAATAAAATCGAATAATTTATGCATATCTGGATTATTTTTCTTTTTTATGCAGCACAACTAATCTATGAAAACAGACATAATTTTTCAAAATTTTAGTAATAAATAAAGTTTAAAAAATGTATATACTAGTTATCTTCATCAATCTTGAGTGTCTTTATTTTATCAATCTTTAGTGTCAGTTCTAGATTTTGAATAGCATCAGCAAGTACAGTTAATGTTTAAGATGTTAAGACAAATGTTAATGTTTAGACAAAACCTAGAAATTTGAATTTAAATTAGTATTTATTATAATTCAATATGAATCGGAACAAAATATAGTACGGAATGGTTTTTATAGTAGGATTCCTACATTAGTCCTGAATAGCATTTAAAAGATGCGAAAACGAACTGAAAAGCAGACAGATGTTAAAATTTTAAAAAAGCTTTAATGGAATTATTTTTAATTATATTTTATGTTCTCTGTTATTTTTCACAATTTAAGAAATATGAAAACAATAAAGAATAAAGAAATATATTTCAAACCTAATCTTATATCATTTACTCTTAATCTAATGACTCATAACTTTTGATAAATATAATTAATTAATGATTTCATGCATATGATCAATTATACGAATAAGTAATCATTTTACATGTGATAAATAATTTTAGAAAAAAAAAAATAGTTTACTAATGATTTTTTACGAATTTTTGAACTTAGAAAGGATTTTGTTCTAGTATTTCGTTCTTCTGAATTTTATTTCTATTCTCATAAATAAACAACTTGGAGAAAAAGTGGTCGAAAAAATTATTCGAATCATTATATAATTTGCAAACTATATTCTCCTTAAGGTCTCCTGAATTATTCGTCTTTTTCCATAATCTCAATATGCTACGTTAGTCTGCGTTTCATTTTGTACTTTTTAAAATAAGTCACAAATATATTTTATTTCTTTTTTGCGAAAGTTTAGAAAATCCACAAATTTTTCAGTGAAGAGATTTTGATGAATATAAGCAAAATTTCCAATCCATGAAAAAAATCAAAGTGGACTTGGGACGAATATTTATATGTTTGTTTATTACGATTTGCCTTATTAAATTTTAAATTAAAGGTATGTTTCTAGATTAACGGAGATATTACTCATGATTTGAAAAAAAATTTGATACTTCGATTATCCTTTGCTCTGGAATTATATTCTTTAATAATTATATCTAAATGTCATGTTCATTTTGCGGTGAATCATATTTTAATCGATTACGCTCTATTTAATCTTCATTGTTATCGCTATTTTCATTCTTTCTTTTTCATTCATTTCATTCATCTTTCATTAAAGATTTGAGTAAAAATCTTCATACCAAACATTATTAAAAAAATTTTTTAATACTGTTCTCTCTTTTTTTTATTGCATTTAAACTTATTTTTAACTTCGTTACGGACATTTGCTGCTTTATTGTTTACATTACTATTTGTGTTTTATTCTATTCATATTGAATAATAATTTTTTTTCATTTGTGTTTTTATCAATTTTTTATATATAAGTTATTCGAAGGCTTAAAAAAAGTTTTATCATTATCGTTTTAAATATTAATCCTGTTTATAGCAAGGATAATCTTTATGTCAGAAGAAAATCCTAAATCAGATGCAAATCAGTCAAATTTTGCTTTCATCCTGTATAAATGAAATTGATTTATCTTGATGGAATTCGAATTAATCGCTATCAGTTTGTAATATTGCCAGTCTATATGTTATAAATAGGGGAAATGTAAACTAAAAGCCATATCATATATGGAAAAAAGAATTGTAGATTACGTACTGAAATTCTTCCTCTGGTCAATCTATTGCATTTAAAAAAATTATAACCTTCACATGCACATGAAAAGATAGAGTAAGAGACAGTCAACATTTGGAAGGGTTTGGTCTAAAATTTGATAAAAACTATTACTATGGATATAAAACTACTTGCCAAATTTCATCCAATTATCTTATTAAATTTTTGAGTAAGGGTATTCACATGTACACTTATGAATAAATAGAAAAACTTTACCTTTCAAGAATTTCATTCAAAAATAAATTTTTTTGTCGAATTTGAGAAGATTTAAAACATCTCACATATGGTGATGTATCGAAATTTTGGGTTTACATTTTTTTGAAGATCATAGTGCTATTCGTGTGTAATAAAATTTAAAAATATACATACACATGTATATTCTGATAAAAATTTTGAAATGCTCATAATCGAGAATGCTACCATTTTCTCTTTTAAACATATTTGCAATACTGTCCTGCAATATATATGGTCATATATATTTGCAATACCTGTTCCTTGATGTAATTTTGTAATCCGAAATAGATTAATCAATATTTAGGCAAAAGAAGATACAAATAATGCAATGATTAGGTATAGGGTAAGGTACGTTTAATAATCCCACAAAGTGTGGTTATACAATGTATATTTATATGTATTTTAATTATTGTTGTTAATCTTCAATAAAAAATATAACGTTCTGACTTTTGCCGTACAATATAATAGTAAAATATCTGCTTTTTAAAACAAAAATTTTGCTGTAATGTTAGCATATTGTCTACACCAATATAAAGTATTACCAAATTTCAAAGCAATTTAAAATAATAAAAAAAATTGTTTCATATAACTGAACAAGGCATAAAGATAATTATAAGCGTTTATTGTAATAGCTATTCTTATTTTACTTTATACATACAATTTTTTTCGTAAATGCTTATCATAGAATGTATATAAAACAATAATTCTTATTCTTTTTTGGTCAACCCATACCGACAAATAAAAATTAAGACGATTTTTAAAATTAGAATATCTCTATTATGATTTTTTATTTCTGCTATAGGGAAATTACACAGGAAATGCTGATTTTTTTTTTTTTTTAAATTTCTAAACAGAAATATGATAATTTTGATTGTCATATTGTTTGATTCTGTGGTCCTAATTAAATCACAATGAAACTGGGTTAACATTTTAAAAACTCAAAAAAAAAAAAAAATGAATATTGAAATAAATAAGAAAGAATAAGGTCTAAGTCATCCTTAATGAATGTTGAATTTTCACTACTACAATAATAAAACATTTATCTTCCTCAAATCGATATTTACGATTTCTTGAAAATAAATGAAATAGAAAAATATACGTAGACATCTTGTAAAATTAAAATCAACACATGAACACTGCGAATTAAATCAATAGAGACTATTTTGTGCATTTTCCATCGCCAATATCATCGCCAAGAAGCAAGCTTCCGATGCCAGGGCAGGAAAATCGTGCGGAACTTTCACTGGATTGCGTAAGCGTGGGATTTCCTCGGCGTACCTTTCCAGGTGTGGGATAGGGCGGGGTGCCGTGCATCTGCCCCATCTGCAGAAGAAAGCCCCATGGCGTGGGGTGCATCGGAAGGTGGTTGCGGAAAGAGGAAGTGGAGGGAAGCTAATTTAACAAAATCTGTTATATAGCGGTTTTCATTTTTTATGTGATCATCATTTTCATTCTTACTTTTCCCAACGGTGCGGCCTTTTTTTATACCGTTCTGTGCATTTCTCTGGTGGAATGGAAAGTTAGGTGTTTGTGACAACAGGAAAAGGCTAAAGGTGTAGATAGGAAGATTTTTTTTTTCTTTGCGCGTTTGCTCGTTCCATTTTGGGTGCTTTGACGTCTCCTAAATGAGAAGGTGGTTAGCGAACTTTCTTTTTCCGCTGGTGTGAAATAGAACAGGGAATGTGAATTTTTTTCTCTCTTTCGCTCCACCTTCATGTTATATTAGCGGAAAGAGGGGGGATGAAAGAGAAAATCGAATTAGAACTCCATTTATATTAGAATATATATATGTATTAACGTTGAACTACCTAATGTTGTCAGGAAAGAAATTTTCATTTTTTTATGTTGAAAATTTTATGGTTTGATTAATCTTGACAAAAACTTTATTAAAGTCTTGCATATACTTCAATATTTGTCGGAAAAGCTTTAATTATTTTATTTAAAAAATAAATATCTATTTAATATTAGCTTTCGGAAGAATTCCAACACCTCATAAAACAAATGCACATTAAATAATTTGTTTTTTATGTAAAAAGTTATTTTGTGTACTGTAAAATATTATAGTACACAAAAATATTATAGTACATATTATAGTTCACAATCGTTTGTAGTTTTTATTTTTGATAAATAAATTTTTTAAACATTAAAAAAGATAGGAGAAAAAAAAAACATTTTTTTAAAAATAAAACAGAATCGTGTGAAATTTTTTAAAAATAAAACAGAACTGTGTGAAAATCATGAAGTCTGTTTTACCTCAGTATAAAGATATATATATATAGTTATTTCAAAATCACAATTCAATTATTTGGTAAGTTTTGAAAAAGAAATTAAAATTCAAATATCCTCTGAATGTAAATGATAAATGATGAAATTCTGAATTTTAAATAGTGAAAACATTTCTTCTAAAAAAATACTTGTTTCCAAGATATTTTCAAAAAACGAATATTTTTTTAATTTTCATCAGCCTAGATTCAAAATTACGAGATTCTCTGAAAAACAGCCTTCGCATAATTTCAAATATTTTACAATTTCGCATACTTTAATCGATTCAAACAAAACTCATTCCACATATTTCTTAGAAGGATTAACTGAACTATTAAAATTTTTTGACTTTTTCTTTATAGGCTGTGAAATGACGCTGAAATGAGTTTAGGTTTTTCGATCGCATTTTCTGAATGAATCTCTGCACAAATACTATTTTTAAACTAAATTAAAATCAGAAAATTTATTTCATAGTTATATCAGTTTTATCATATAAATTTTATATATATATATTGCATAATTTTTATCACCATATAATTTATATGAGGATAAAAGTTATGTAATCAATTTTTCTAATTAATGTAAACATTTATCTGAAAAATTTATCAATTCTCCTTTTTATTTTACACAATTGTGAAATTTACGTCTTATATGTATTTTACTTTTCTTAGCAGGCGTCCTGGCATAAGGGTAGCGTGTTTTCCCCGTGGGCGTCCCGAATTAGAGTCTCGGCCCGGGCATGGTTGTCCTTCTGTGTTCTTTCTGTTAGTTGTGTGAATGCCTCCCCTCCCCTGTAAAAAAAAGTGCAAGCGTACGTGAAGTATGAACTAGCTAAGTCGTACTTTTGGCCCCAGCTGGCAGTACTGAAGAAACAAGAGACGCTTATTTCGGCTTAAATGGCAGGCAGTGTCTGTCAGTGGGCTTGTTAAGTGCCAAAAGTAACAACACTTTTTCTTAAATTCGTTTAGAATATATAGAAACTGCTGAAGGTATGGTTGCCACGGCCGTAATAATCGGTAATGAGCACGAGTTAATAATAATTAATGAAATCATAATATTATTGTCAAAATTTGAAACTACGTGGAGACTATTTGAAGCTGGATATCAACTGTGGTTGACCCTACATGTTTGAAGATTCACACCATATTAATTTTGGGTAATGCGACACAATGCATCACTGCTTAATGTACCCTAATCGGGACATTAGCATGCAGTGATATCACATATCGAGCTGATTTTTAGTGCAATCACAGAGACAAATCATTATGAAAATAAAGAACGTTTGATGAACGAATTTTAAAAAATAAAAAAAAACTAAAAAAAGATTCTCGTTTTAATAAACATTTCGAAAAATTGGTTAAAAAAATTAATGGTTTTGAATACCTTTTTTTTTCTTCTTTGCCACTTAGACGGCCACAATGACCTGGTGATTAGCTTTTGGAATAGAATGCCTATCTACCAATCATACGTCATATATGTAATGATCTCCCGAAAGTGTGTTAATCAAACTTGCAAAAAGGAACTAATGATTTAGGGATAGTCCATGTCATCTTATCATGGTTTAAAACAATAAAGTATCCCACAGTGATCCTTGTATAACTTAAAGATGTGATGTTAATCGAATTGAAACTAAACTTATTCGAATATACACACTACTCATGTCTTACTTGATGGACAAAAATATTACATTATCTTGAAATTTTTAACAGCATTCCTACTTCAAAAAAGTAAAAAATAAAATAAAATGGCATGTTATTAAAAATAACTCATTAAAAATTCACTCCTTTTAGTTATGAAAATATAACTTTCTTTTGGAGCATATGGGTCCAATCAAAACTGTACTTTGGGAGGAAAAACATTCTCTTGTTTACACAAACTTCAGTGCGAGAAAAGTCAAGCTGTACCAGCTGCTGCTGTCAAACCGATGGAAACGACTCAAAAACTGATGGAAAAGTCTTTGATCATTCCCTACTTCGCAAAAAGACTTTCACAAATAAATGAACTGCTGGTATTTTTTGAATTTTTCATTTGAATCATGATGATGGTTATTTTTGTATTGCATTTTAGATTTGTTTTTAGAAAGTAGAGTTATCGTTTGAAATGGCGAAAGAATGAATTTGTTTTACCGTTTGTAGAACCGTTTTCTCTATAACAATTTGTTTTATAAGAAATAAAAGCTAACTTCGGTGAGAAAAATTGAAATTGTTATTGAAATTAAACTCTTTAAAAATAGAAATTATTATCTTTTTAAAATTTTGCATTAAGAGGGAAAAATATAAACACATTATATAGATAATTTATAAGCAATATAAATTTTTGAAAAAGATATTTAGAAATTGATTAAATTTAGATTCGTAATACATTCCTGTTCATTTGAAACAAAGGAATCTATGTTTTTGTAAGCAGCTGAGAAATAATGAAAGAGGTCCTAAATTCGTATTTTGAGACTTTTTTCCGTTCGAAGTATTTTGATACATTTTTTTCAATATTTATTTCTGGATTATAACTTTTAATGCAGCAGGTTGTAATTATTTCAATAATATGCCTCAAATTATGAACATTTAAGAGCATTTTTCAGTGATAATCAATAAAACTGCGGTTGGATCTAACTGCATAACTGTAACCATGGCAAGATTAAATCTTGTAGATCCCATTAAACAAAGTTAATTTTAGGATTTTTTTTCTATATTCCCAAAATCCAAATCGATATTTTTCTCATGATTTTAATTTAATATCTATATAAGCAGTCTTTAAGTAACAAATGTGACAAACTTGATCAATAAGCATTTAATTGTAAGGGTATTTGTAAAAATTGCTTTCAGCATCTTTTTTTTACTTTAAAGGTAACATTAAAAGAATAGTTAAAATAAATAAACAAGTAAAATAAAATAATTGCAAATGTTTTTTAATCAACCCAATTACATTATTAAATAATTTGTTAGGGGTGCTTAATAATAAATAGTTTACCACATGCAAATGAAAGAGAAAAAGAAAAGGCCATATTGATCACAAATGTATAAGAATTATGAAAAAAAAATCGTAAAAATATTATTTTGAAGTTTCAATAATAAATAATTTTAATTTGATAAAGTTCTAATACATGATCATGTAATTCAAGTGAAAGCAATAAATGAAATTACAGAAAAAAATTTCCAGGTTTCGAGACTCTAGTGGTTGCCTAATTTGATAGTTCTGTTCTATCTCTAGGATTTGTCTCCTGTACCTCTTTGGCAATTCTGCTCTGCGCCCATTTGTAGATCTGAGTTTGTTTTGAAACTTTCTAGAACCTTGTACTTTATAATTAGTTAGGCAGGAGTCGACACAGGGAATTGGCAATTCATTTGATAATCTCCCTTTTGTATCTGGGGAACAATGTACCCCATCAAGGCAAAACTGTTTTAATGAATAGCGGCCTGATACAAAGGAATTCGTTGCCAACACCAGGTCCCTCCAAGAAAGCACCTGAAGAAGTCTTTGACCTGCCGTTGCACCACCCCAAAAGTTACGTCGGAGAGAGTGCTAAATATAGTTTTATGTGCGGGGAGAGGCGCGTAAAAGAACAGTGGACATGCACACTAGCCGAATAATATAGCGGAAGCGCCGAATTTCTGACGGCACCGTTAGGGTCCCGCAGGAAAAGGTGTGGGAGACGGCTTGAAAAGAGGGGACAGAGATTCTATGGAGTGGTTTGTGTTTTCACCGCTCCTGCACTGAGAGGTGGATGCTGTAACTGATTTTATTGCTCCTTTGTTCTTGGCTAGTATTTGTTGGGAGGGTACAGAAAAAAAATGGTAGAAGAAAATATGCGTTTTTGAGAACGGAAAAAGAGTGATAAATCTTTTCCTTTTTCAGTGTCGTCCACAGGACATTTTAGAAATTGGTATTAACTAAGACGCCATGAAACTATAATACTGTTTTCATAGCTGAAAATATAAATTAACAAATCTGTCTCTGTAAAGTCAGTTGCATTTAGATTAATTCTAAAATTAAATTTTTGTAATGCAATATTTAAAAAATAAATAACTGAAACATGTTTTGCAATCGATCCGAGAATAGATCTATGCACGGAAGTCATATATTTTTTTTGTTATTGGCGTTTTATGATTTCCTGCTTGGATATTCTTTAAAACATTTCAAACAACCCGTTATATTTAACTACAAATTATTATTTTAATAAATATTGAAAGATAGAAAGTATATATATTTATAATGAAGAAATTTCTGCTATCTTCGGCCAAAACAATATATTCTTAAAATAAATCAAAGAGTAGCATTTATTAATGTGGTTTAATCCCTGATATCAACTAAAATTTGTAGATTGCTTAACAATATTTCTAGGTTTGATATACGTTCTATATATATAAGTCACCGTGTAAAGTACATGGATAGATAAATAAGTACATGGGAAGTATTGTAATCATCAAAAATTCATATTCAATAATCCGACAAATTTTCTCATTTCAAACCTCCCCAAGTCCAATAAACACACTTTTGGAATTCCGTGGGACTATTTCTGAACTAAATAATTTTAAAATGTTTTAAGTTAGACTACCGAAATTTGATATATAGAATTACGAAGATTTTTATCAAATGTTGAACGCAATCGATTCGGAGAAAGTCTGTCTGGTTGACTGTTCGTGTACAAGTGAATTGGATTATCACAAAATACAAAGAGCTAGGTAAATAAAATTTAGCATCAAAATTATGGACATTGAGCCAAATCCACCACATCGGTGAGCATCTGTCGCATGCACATAAATACAGCAATTCATAAACCCAATGACTTAAATCAACGAAATTCGATATTTTATTCCGAATCTACAATTATAGTTTTTTCTATCAAATTCTGGTGTCAGTCGACTAGTAAAATAGCAACCAAAATATACAGTTTCATAGTAAAATCTTACCAAATATCTGTATTTTATAATCATCGTTCACAAATGCTTAGCAAGATCTTCCCGGCTTTACTGAAAGTCCACAATTTTATGAAGGGGGATAGTGTAATTATTGGAGAATATGCGAGATTTTTTCAGAGGAACCACTTCCTCTAGTTTTTCTATGGAGAAGAAACATACATACATACATACAAGCATACATACTTATAAGTATATTACATATTTATAAGTATATTACATACTTATAAATATATTACATATTTATAAGTTAAAAATATCAATAACAATACTGGTAACACAGACACTGTTTAACTAAATTGCATATTAAAATAGTTCACTATAGATTAATTTAATAATTATTAAGATTTAAATAACAATGAAAATAGTAAAATATGCTGTAAAAATTGTAAAGCAATTATGAAATTGAAAGTAAAGTAGAAATGACTTAAACCTTTTCGTAAATTCAAGGCATAGAACATACATTGAAAAAATGTGCAGAGTTATTGAAAGAAAAAACTTTAAATTACAGTTTTACTGTTCGAAGAAAATCATAAACACCAGTTGAAAGTTCAAATTCAGCATAGTAAGAAATGCTCAATATACTTCCTAATATAAATAGATATTCAAGATTTTCAGGGATATTAAAAACAAGTAAGGTAAAATACTATTTTGTTGCTGTGCGGAATAAAAAAAAAATTACACGTAGAAATTTAGATTCAATTAATATGAGCCGCTCCAGAAACATAACGGATATCGAAATGGTACGATAACTCATTCCACATTTTTTTGTAATAAAGCTTTGAAAGGCTGCAGATATGCTCATCAATATCAATTAATGACATGAAATTAAAGTTAAGTTACAAAAATTGAACAATTATTATTATTCCTCCGAGTAAACTCACCCATATTATAGCAAAGTTGACAGTGAAATTTTATGTCGAGGAGGCATAAAGTTGAAAGCAGTTTCCTTTAAATATCTTTTATTGATTATAGAGTCAATGCGCTATCATTCATTCATTTATTTGGGTAAAATAAACTATTACCTACCATACTTTTTTCATGTTTTATATATTTAGCCAATGCACATCAGTATTAATTGCTTTCCAATTATGGTAAAACTAGTTATAAAAATTATATAGAAAAAAATGAAGGTTTTATGAATGAAAAAGAAAGAAAGGTTATAATCTGAACTCGGAAACTACTGTTATCAGAGCTGCATTTAACAGAGTGTCTTTAGACAGTACAAATTTCATGGAATCATCCTTTTTCCTCTCTTGCAAATTCCAAAACTATATATACTCTTCATTGGATTTAATTTAACCTCTATATAAGAAATTTTAAATTCATCAAAGTGATATTAAGTATTTAATATTGGTGGTCTTTGTCCAGAAAATTCATTTTAGTGCCTTGTGTTGAAATAAAAGCAATAAAAAAATCCCCCTTTTCAACTTTCAAAATAGTATTAACAAAATAGTAAATAAATAACAATTTATTTTTTATATAGCCTAAATAACATTTAGTTAATTGATTGGACAATTTTTTAAAAAAATTATAAGGTAATATTTTGGAGGAAGATAACATAATACAAATCATGAAGAAGTTAAAAAAATTTAAAATGTTTTTTCAATAGTGTTTTATGTGTCAAAAGATATTTTATTTTAATTTGAATAAATTTGAATGTATAATTTCAAAATATACATTCCAAGTAATTCACTGCATATTAAATGAAAGCCCAAGACTAAATCATTTTGAAAACGTGGTAGCCTCAGAGCTCCTTAGTATTAATTGCTTACTTTGCCAATTTGCTCATTCATATCGGATAATAATATGAAGTTATTTTTAAAACTGAAGAAACAATTCATTGTATTACATGATACAAACCTTAGAGATATTATATATTTGATTTTAAAAATGGATAATTTTGTTCCCTAACATATATAATCTAGGAAATAAAAATATATAAGCCTTTCATGCACTGGAAAGCCATTCTTTCCGGATGCCCTTATAAAAAACAGGTTTTCATGCAAATTCATCGAGAAAATGAAAATAAATAATAATGTTTATTATTTAAGAGAACGAGTTTCAAGTTGTGATAATATTGACTCATTAAAGCGAAGCAATCGAGTCTCCATAAATGAATGATTGTAACATTGGTTTCGTAGTCAAGAAATCGTGAGTTCGAATCTCTGTTGCTTCAAAAGTTGTGTATTTATTTTTCCTTGGTTTCTTTCTCCCTTATTTAATGTTTCAAAAGATTCTGAACCTTCCTTTAGTTTACCAGATAAGTGCTCTGAACTTGTCTTACTGTCTCAAGAAAAGTATTCTTTAACTTTCCCTGCTGGTATAAAAGTCAAACATCTCTTGGCAGCAGTGTTCTCAGTTCAGATTTGATTTAATAAATTGGTTTAACTTTATTTCCTGTGTATTTTTGAGTTATATCTACGTAACAGTATATTTGACTTTAAACCTGAGAAAGTGGTCTTCTCAAAACTTTCATGCTATTACAAAGGTGTTATTCCATAGACCATCTTGCATAGAACACGCTTGACTGAGTTATGAAATATGAACCTTTGACGTGAATAAAGCATTTTTACTGAATCTGTCGTGCCATCTTTGGCGAGTTTTATTGAAGATTAATCCCTGGCATGCAGTTAATACTATCCGAAAATCGAATTTGTGTTTTAAATTGGTTTTTCCTGATAGATTCAAAGAAAAATTTTACACAGAACTACATTTGTAGTCCAAAAATAATATACTATTTTCATTTATTTAAGTTATCGCGTTTTCAGTTCATCGTATTTGTATGCAAGCTAAAATACAGACCGACAGACGGTCAACCTCGCATTGGATCTGGTTCAAAAGCTGGTATTTTTCTACACTGTAGTTTAATTTGTGTATCGAATTTTAAAAGTCTAGCGTTCTTCGTTTTGTAGATATCGTGTAAACTTACATTCGAATATTCGGACAGACAGACTTCCTCTGAATGGAGTTTGCTCAAAATTTGTTAGAAACCTACAGATTAAAACATTACATAAAGACTATATACCGAATTTCATCCGTTTAGATTAAAAAAAAATTGAGTTATCTTCGTCAGAGACAGATGGATATTTTCTAAAAATGAGTTATTCGAATACGGGGTGGGGTCTAAAACGTGGAGATTCAACGAAATCTCGAGATTGAATTTTTTTGCTTTACTTTCTCTATATTTCATTTACAAGAAAGTAAAAATGACATAAACACATTCATGATTTACTACATCTTGTTTTGTTATTTTTGCCCAAGACGCCCACATACCTTATTCTCCTTCGACCACCAACATTGGTATGAGACTAAGACATTTTTTAAGAAATGAATGCATAATGTGAGAAAATAGTTCAACACTAACATTCCAAATGGTGAGAAACACACACAAAAAATATAATAATAAAAATATTGATCATAAGAATGTTTTGAATTGGATTGAATAAATAAAAATTAAATTTAAAATATTACTCATCCCCCTTTTTGTTGTAATTTTTGTTATTGAGTAAACTTCTCATAACTTTTTAAAATCATATCTAATTCAAAAAAATATCTGTAATATTTATCATAACATGATGAAATGTATGGTACTATTAAATAACGATGCCAATTTTTAACTATTTTTTTCCTTGGTAGCAATATCTATGATTGAAATGATTGAATTTTCGAGAAATTCAATTCATTTTATCTTTCATGAGCATATTTTAATACATTATTTTGATACATGTTCAAAACTATTAAAAAATGATTGACTTAAGGCATTAATTTGAATTCTAAGAATTTCTCTATTAAGAAAATCAAATGTAATATTTTAAATACGGTTTTTCAAAGAAAAGTAATTAATAAATATCATATATAATTGCATTTGCCGACGAAAAAATAATTAAAAGTAAAACTTTGCCCACTTCTCTTTTTGCTTAAGTAATCGATATATGACAATGTCTCTTACTCTTTCAATGTAATTCTGAGTTTTTGAATTTTTTTATCGAAGTAATAATAAGAAGCTAAAGTAATAATAAATAAAAAAGCCTTTTTTTAAAAAATTAATTTTTATATTAATTAATTTAAAAGACAAAACTAATGTAATGTTTTAAAAATGAAAAAAATATCTTAGCCACAATTAAGCGTACCAGGTATCCTTTACATTTTGCCATGAATCGAAACTACAATTAATTTCACTAACAGAATTAATATATTATTAGGAGTCCAAACAAACAGTTAAACGGTGATCAACCATTATTTTGCTTCTTTCATTCTGTTTCTCTCAAAATTAAAATGAGTAAATTATTAAGAACATTTAAGTAGATATATTACTTCATAATACTTGGTATATTTATTGGCAATAGCTGACATATTAATTGATAATATTTTAATATATTTATTGATAATACCTGATACATTTTTAATAATACATTGATATATTTATTAATAAGACACTGATATATTTATTGATAATTCTCGATCACTTCCTCCGCCAAATCGTTTGACATATCTGCAATTGAATTCCCATGGAGAATATGAACATCACCTTAGAATGATTGCAGATGCTCTAAACTCTTTTTTTTATCGACAGATATAATGCCTGGCACCCTTGCTTTCCAATTTCTATACAGATGCCGCTCGTTCCCACCGTCTCCCTAAGCTCTTCCGCCCTACTTTCGGAAAGGGTTCCAACACCAAAGGTGCTTTGAGGAGCGATAGGGTTTGGGAACTTTTCTTTCTCACCCAATGAGCCTCTTCCTTTCTGTCTCCCGATTTCCTATTCTGTCAGACCAGGGGGGTTGGGGGTATCAATAAGTTAAACTATTTTGAATGAATTTGAATCTTGATAACTGTGGTATTTAAATGCCTTTTAAAGTACTAGAGATAATTTTGTTTTCATTGTGTATCGTAGGGTATTTATTCAAAAAAATTATTAAATTGTAAATATAAAATATAAAAAAATTAATACCGGCAAGATGGGAAGCAAAGGCAGATTCCTTTACATTTAAGTTACAATATGGCAACATAAATTGTTGGTATTAGAAACAGTTGAAACTGGGGCATGAAAATCACTTTACAGTCGCCTAATTTTTAAGATATTGCAGCTATCGAAGAATTTTTAAAGTAGAAGTTTTTCTTCTTAATAAGGCACTGTTTTCGTTCATTGGATTTTTTTAAAAGTTTCAGTATCAAGAAAATTACAGCGAATTGAAAATTTCAACGTTTTACCATTTCCATTTCATTTGAGCTGGATGGGCCATTTACGAATTCGTCCGAAATTTTTCCATTTCTAACATTTTATTTCAGCCAGTTAAAATCCAAATAAAATTCTACTGAGTACTACAAAAATACTATTGCTACTTCAAAAATGAATCTACCTTTATGACAATTTATTATAATGACATTTAGGTATTGCACATTACATTTTTCGTATGTTATTTTTTCTTAATGTTTATTATATCCCTAATGTTACCAAGAGAATGTGACTCAAACTTATACATTTATATTCCATATTACTCGAAGAAAATTGTTCAAAATTTATTTAAAATGTAAATATGAAATTTCTCACAATTAAACAGATATCACTTATTAAATTTTTTCATCATAAATTTTGAATTATATGCAATATATTTTAATTTATTCACATGTTTTTCTGAAAACCTGCCTTGGGTTTCCGGTCTGCATTAATATTTTGAATACAAATTGTAGCTTTCAATTCTTTGAATTTATTCGTATTCATATTGTTTCTTAAGCTTATATCCAGCTTTCATAACTTTCTAATGAAATTTTCATTTGTGAATGACATTAAAAAATTCCTAAACAAATATTCTACGTCTTAAAACTAATTTTTTAAAATCTTAAAATTCTGCATTTTTTACAAATTTTTATGAAAATGAAATGCAACAAGCAATTCTTCAATATTCTGTTGTTAATTCCTCTAGCAGGAATACATAATCTTAAAATCAATTTAGTTATTTTTGTAATTAAAAGTTTAATATTGAGAGTAGGCTTTACTACTACGAATCAACGAGGATAACGAAGTTAATTTACGACCTTTTCGACTTCAAAGTTGTACTTATCTAAAGGCCGTTTCTACCCTCAAAAACCGGTCAAGCAAGTTTTATAATCGACAACTTTTTCGAACCAGCTCGAAAATTTTGTCGGAAATATTGTCCGCAAACGAAATTCAACCAATCATGTGAAAGTTTGAAGTGACGTCACTTTCCTTGTCGTTTGTTGATGGAAAGTGCCGAAGATATTTTGCCGTGTGATAAGGCCTTAAGAATATTTACTTCTGAAAGGTTTAATGTAATCTAAGATGATAGAGCAGGAATTTCTAAAATGTAATCAAGTCTCAAATTATGGGTTTTTACAATACTCTTTCATGACCGTGTTATTTAATTACGGTAGTACATAACAGTTATACCATCCTTAAACGGACTGTTGATCAATGTAGCATTTAATGGGATATAACTGAATCAAATATTATATTATAACTGCACTTTTTTATGTTTTACTAGAAATCAGATTAGTTTCTGTTACGCTCATTTTCTTAATTAGAAGCAGCACCGAGTCAATTTTGGAACGGATCTTTTATTTTAAGCAGTGATCAGAAGCAACGTCTGAACTGGAGCCTTCTCTCCAAATTTCCCTGCTTCAGCTGGAAGACGTCGACGAATTTAACGCGCATGAAATTCACATAGAAGGGGAAAACGAGTGTTCCTACCATAAGTTTGATACCGCCATTTGGAGAAAAGTAAATCGCTTTATAAAAAAGAAAATTATCAAAACATCCTTTTTATTAAAATAGACATTGCTTTGTTATTATTCTTTAAACCATTATTATTATTTAACAATCTCTGTCGAGTTAAAATAATATTAAGCAAGTTTTTTCAAGCATCGTTTCATATTTGCCCTTATTCTGTCGCTATCTCACCAAGTTCAAAGCTTTTATATTTCGAAAATAACTTATAACACATTGATGTAAACTACATTGTGTCAAAACTTAATTGTTAAAATAAACTACATTGTTAAAATTAACTTATAAAATGCAGAACAAAAAGCAAAAAGAGTTTCTTATTAAATCTTTGTAATTAACAAAAATAATAAAGTCTCCTATTCTGCTTTAATCGCTAAATATATAAACTTATATATACATTTGTATATATTTAATGGAAATTTGAGTTCTAAAAATTACTTTTAAATCATTCTCAGTCACATAAGAAACAATTCATGTAGAACATTTTTAATGACTTATAATTTCTTTTATCAATGTATAAAAAACATTTTTAAAAATAACTTTGAGCTTAAATGTGAGAAAATAATAAAAATACTTTTCTCATGTAATTTAAATTTCGATGATTTCAAAATTTGCTTAAACGGCAATATAATAAATATTTTTATATTAAAAAATCGGAACAGTTTCTTAAAATTTGCTACCTTCCAGAATACAATTGCCAAGCCTTTTCTTTATTCATTCTTAATATTTTTTGACATTTCAAATACAGATATAAATTAACCGTTAAGTATTATGAAAATTACGACAGATTGTGAAACCATTGAGGTGGTAGGCTTAAAATCAGTGGTAAGCTAAACACCTCATTGACTAAAAATCAAATTCAAATAAGGAAAATAAATCAACTAATAATTAAATTAATTTAATTTAATCAAAAATCAAAAATAATTTAATTAAATAAATATCATTGAAAATTAAAAATAAAATTAATTAAATTAAAAATAAAATAAGCAAATATAATTAATAAAATTAAATAAATAAATAAAGATAATTAATTAATTAAATAAATAGATAATGAAAATAAATAAATAAAATCTAATTCATCCCATTGCTTATTACAACTAATTGAAATGTTAGGTTACTATTTATTTTTAATCTATTAGAGAAATGTTAAAATTTTGTATCTCAATTCCATGTAGAAGACCTGCCCCTCATATTTAAAAACCCTGTTTGAAAACATTTGCAAATACATGAAATAAAATATTACAATTGAGTGTGTTTTGTTAAATCCAACTCAAATATATTAAATATGCTATTTCTTTAACCTGTTGTTCAGGCAATCTCGCAGGAAATTTGCCAGATTTTTGTAACAAAATCAAACTTATTTTGTGCCTCCATGCAGGGACTTAAACACCAATATTTAACCCTGCACAGGTCGAGCGGATTACAATAGTAACTTTAAGCGAGTTTGATGTTTAAAAAATAATTAAGAAGTGCCTTGTTATGTTTAAAGTTGATTAAAGAATGTTGATTAATTATTTTGGAGTTTTATTTTGATTTGAAAATGGACTACAATTGTAATCCGCGTGACCTTTTACGTGACTTTATAGAGCGCGACCGGTGCAGGGTTAAGAATCGAGGCTCTATAATATCCATCCTTAAATAATATATAGAAAACAAAAGTCAAATAAAAAAACCTACACAAGTGGAAATGAATTATGAGGTATAAATATCTCTACCTGAAATCTTACTGGTAAAGCCTTCCATGTCAATATTTAGTCTCCATCCTAACGAGCAGCAAATGTCATTTTTTAAAATTATGAATGCATTCTTTGAGTGTTATTTTTAATCTTTAAACTCCCCCGATATCTTATTGTTAGAACACTCTTTCACCCCGCATCTAGTCATCTATTTATTTTGACAGAATCCCTAAATCAATCGAAATCGACTCATCTTTCAAGTCTGATTTATCGGCTACTCGAGGTTCTCGTTACATCAGACCTCCATCAAAATCTGCTTGTCTCTCTGGTCGATAAAGAAACCGACATCGCGTTCATCGTAAGATATATGACTGCGAACTGACACATGCTATATAACAGACAGAAAGGTATTCCTCTTTTTATGTAGCGCACGGGAGAAGACATTCATCTTGCGCTGTGATTATCGAATAGGATATTTAAAATAGATTTAAAGGCATGCATTGGAACAAACTGAGAGTGTTTATTAAAAAAATAATAAAACAATGCATTAGTCAAACTTTTTAAAGTAAAACTGTTTTTTACATTCATTTAATAGTTTAAATTCTGTATGCAACCCAAATGCAAGCCATTTCTTAACATAATGCCGAAATTTCACTAGATATATTATGCCTTTTGTTATAAATATTTACTTTACCATTCTACAGAGAAAATAAATCAGTCTTTCAGTCATGCGCTATTGTAGCATTAAATAATAGTCCTCATTTAAATTAAACTAAAAGAAGAAAGGTGTTAAATTTATAAATATAAAAGGAGAAATGTAAATAAATTCTGAAAAAAAAGGGTATTGCAAAATTCGAAATGTGACAGTTGTATAAAGCATGCTATTTTATTTTATTACTTCTAAAGCTTTGAAAAAAATAGGAATTTTATAGACTTAAAATTATTTGAAAATAAAAAATTTTGCTTTTTAAATGCTTATGCGTACTTTTTAACTCTGAGAAAATATTGCTTTAATATTATCAACACACCCAAAAAAATTATTTATACTAATGCAATCATTTAATTTGATTCATTTACATGAAAAGGACCTTTTTATTAAAAAAAAGTGATGTCTGCATAATGATTAACATTTAGTTTACATGATTCATAAATAATGTTCTTTTTATCACCACTTCCCATTTAAATGAAATCCCATAAGAGAAAGATTATATCAAATAGACATATCATTTTTGAACTTATATCTTGAATAATTAAAACGATATCATTTTAACTTTTAATACTTTTGGATTTAAAGTAAGAGTTATTGCACAAAAGTCATGTTTGGCTAATCTTTGCAATTAAAATATTTATATCCTTCTATTGTTATTTGTTATTATTGAAGATAATTTGGGTTTTTTTATGTATGTCTATATAAAAGAAAATTATCTAAATAGTGCATTTTATTTGCTTTGTGATTGATAGATAGAGAGTCAGTCACCTGATTCATGACATTTGAAGTTTGTTTTTGCAGTATTGTTTGAAATAATCAATGAAAATTATTGTTAACTCTTAAAAATATTTATATTGCATTTGATGGTAAAATAAAATCAAATTATAAGTTAATTCTACTTTGTGATCAGTGTTGGTGGCAACATTAAGGAATATATCTCCGGTTTGTTTGCTTTTTTCGAGTAATGAGAATTTTTCGTCTCACGGCTAGCAATTGTTTGAATACCTAAGCAATTGATGTTTTAACCATGCATTGTTTTTCTAGGAATCAGTCTGTTTGGAAATCCCTCTTACATGAGGGCATGTATGTTTCAAGTATAAAATAGGCGGTTGGTGAACGAAAGCGAGCAGGGTTTAAAGCCGCCTACTTTACACCATTTAGAGTAAGGGTAGAGTAGGGGTTTGCAACCTTTGAAACGGAAGAGCAAAAAGCAACAATTACAAAAAATTTCAGTTTTAAAAGAGTAAAAAAAAATTAAATTTAATATTATAGAATTTTCTAACATGTATATTTTATTTTTGAATTAAAATAAACGGTTTTAAATATGGGGTAATCTTTATTCATATAAAAACACAATAAATAGTTACATCAATGGGAGTATTAGCTTTGCATGGCTTTTGAAAGTTTGATTAAATCTGGCTTATATCTTGTTGTTTTAAGTTTCGAGCACGACTCTAGATTTTTGTTTTTTGTTGACCTCTAAATTTACTTTTTATTAAATTCATGCAAGAGAACGCTTGCTCATTCGAATGTGTCGATCGTCAGCACTCCGTACGCCAAGTTCTTCATCTCACTGAAATATTCTGGAAAACTATTTCATCCATCGAATATGAGGGCCTTAACTCGCAGAATTTCTGTTAGAGCTGTCCATTTGTGTTGCTCGATGTGTGTGCATTTATGGACCTACAACTCTTCCAAGTTGCTTTTGAATTCTGTGAACTTGCCACTCCACAAGTCTTTGGTTTTCAAATCTAGCAATTGCATTTGAAGCGATCCAGCATCAATTCCAAATGATTGAATGTTGATCTCATTTGTATTTGTGTTGCCAGGATTAATTATGAGCTCGAGTACTTTTAAATTGTTCGAATCTCTCAGCGAATCGATCCTTCATGTTTTTAAAAGTTATGCTGAAGTAATTCGTGTCAATAGTTGCATTGGTCTCATCGCGATATTGCTATATATTTTTAAAATAAAGTAATTTACTACTCTCCATATCCACAGCAAAAAGAAATAATTTTTTCGAATCAAACTATTTGTTCAAGCAAGGCGTAGGTTGTTTCCCCCCTTCCTTGTGATTAATACTAATAAACGATTACGTTAATGGAAGCTGTTGAGAGATTAAGTACTTAAGAATATTTTTTCTTGTTTTTTTAAGGGTTTGGTAATAAAATATAAATATTTCGTATGGAACTGTAGAGCTGTATGCAGCTCGCAAGCTACAGAGTCTGAAAAGTCTATGAAACCCATGTATATAAAATTTTTTAAATGTCACGATCATGAAAACCGCAACAATGACATGAGGTATGGCACAAAACTAAAACGCTTGGTTAATGTTAAGATATTATTTAAAAATTTAGTATTTAAAAAAAAGTTATCTTGAAGTGTTTTAGAAAGAAACTTGCCCATTTTAGAATGATACATCTGAAAGAATGTACAAAATATTAACGTCTAAATTATCAAACTATAACTTTTTCGTGTCAGAGTATGAAAATTGGCAAAATAATAATAATAATAATACAGAAGAAATATATTCAGAAGAAACTAATCTTATTTAAACTTTCTATTCGTTGTGAATGTACCTGGAACCTGGATACTTTGAATGCATGTTAACTAAGCGATTTTCTAAATGCTTCTATTGATTAAAAAAAATGCAAGTATAGATAGTCGATGGAAATTAATAATAATTGTAAATTAATTTTTAATTTTGCATTCAAAATTTAACGTCTTGTTTCCGAACATTCATTATCCGGATCATTTTTATTTATTTTTAATATGTTTTTTTAATTATTTATTTGTTTGATTATCGTCTTGTTTTGAAGTACACACGAGAATTATTAAGATAAGACCTAACATTTTGTAATTTTGAGCTATGATTAAGAATTCTACTACTTTTTATCGAAATTAAACGAAAATTGCTCTAAAAATTTATTCTATCATAAAAATTAAAGTGAAAAAATACATTT
>JAPMOQ010045292.1:3620996-3657111 GCA_026543055.1 Argiope trifasciata
GATGTAATTTTATAAATATAACAAACATCTCATTTCTTGTTATATATTTTTTCTCCAAAATTAATCACACTTGACGAACTGTGTGATTTATAAATGAAAAATAATTACCAATAACCGAAAGATGGCGCTGTTTAAGAATCGTTTTATTCCTTATTTCTTGTCTAAGATTAAAACTCAACTTAATCGATGGCCGAAAAAACCTCGTAAATTTTTTACAAGTGTAGGCGGATTTCGAAATAATGTACAATAAATAAATTTTACAGCTGAGAACGACTTTAAATCTCCATTTAGATATGCAGAGTAATGCTGCGCTATGAAATGATGCATTCCTTCGCTTTCGTTTTCTAAACGCCTACACGGTAAAAAGTTATTTGCACGGATAATAACTATTGTAGATGGTGATTTAAGATAAAAGCGGTAAGTTTATTTTTATTTTTATTTTGTTTTAGAATGTTCAAACACGAATAAAGAAAGAATTCCATTTAAACTAAGGCAATATAGAATTAATGAAGACTATACATCTTTTGCTAGACAAATTTCAATACATGTCGAGAAGCTTATCAAACAAAAGAAATATAATAATTGCAAGGAATAAACAGTTTTATTTGTTATTGTTTTATAATATACTGTAGGAAAAATAATATTGTAAGCGAATGTTTATTTAAGAATGGTGCTTTCGAATTCCGAATCATAACAGAATAGTTAGTTATATTTTCGAATGCAAAGAAACGTTACAAATTAAAATTTCTTGTTTATTTTCTTGTCCTAGATTTGGAACTTTTCGTGACATAACTTTTTTTAATAATATTTTTATTTCTACCATGAATGAGCTAAATAAAATGAACTTTGCAGATGCTTAGCAGTTTCAAGGTAAAATTGTTGACTTATTTACTTTAAAAACTCTAATTATTTTCAAAGAATGGGACAGATAACAATATATAAAGTAAATCTATAAAATAATAATATTATATGTTTAAAATTAAAAGGCTTTTATTTTTTGAAACGATTGATCTAATGATTTTACATTTTCGAAAAATCATTATAACAATAATTAAAGTAAATTTTATTTAACAGAATACAAAAATTGATATATGCCTCAGCATTTCTTATTGTTTCACTTGCATATTTCTTCGTCTTATAACAGTCGTTATATTTTTTATTGTATTAAATTTAATATTATATTTGATAACAAATTGAAATAAATTAAAAATGGAAATAAATAATAAATAATTAATTAATTGAAAAACTTCTCAATTCTATTCGCAATCAACCAAATGGTTATTTTAAAAATAAATGTTAATAATTTTCATGTGATTTGTCTATTTATGCTTTTGTGATACTCACGTTTCTATTTTGCAAGTTCTATAAAAGCACCAGAACGTGGCCTCAAACTGCCAATTAAAAGATATGTTACACAATGAGAGAGAATTCAGAAGTGTAAAAGTTATTTTTCCGAATTGGAAAATATGCATTTAAATTCTATTAAAAAAATAGGTCTTTTTTTGTAGCTCAGTTATTTAAAAAATATATTACTGTTATTTTGTAAGCAATTTTCTACTTAAGGAGAGACCCTGACATTTTCTTAAGGCTTCTTGCAAGAGTAATTTGTTTCAACTTTTGATTTCTTCATTAGTTGATTTCGAAACTCTCCATTATGCTTATTTGTAAATTGTTCTGATTAAAAGCTTCTTAAGACTGGAATATATTTTTTTCAGTAAATGCTGTTTATTTTTTTAATGAATTTTTAATCTAAAATCTATTTATTTAATCTTTTTTTGAAATAATTTTTTTTATTAAAAATATATTTATTAAATTATTTTTATATAAATTTTTTATTAAAATTTTTTTACTGAATTTATTTGTTACATAAATTTTTATTTAAAAACTTTATTCATTTAATTTATTTTTGAATAAATTTTTAATTAAAAATCTATTAAATCTAATCTATTTTAAAATAAATTTTTAATCAATATAATCTGTCTGTTTAGCCTATTTTTTAAATAAATTTTTATTTTAGAATCTATCAATTTAATCTATTTTTTAAAGTAAATTTTTAGATGACATTTCTTTTATTCAAGACCTATGCTGCCAAATTAATTAAAATAAACCGAAAAAAGGGACAAGTTTCACTATCGATTATTTTAAGAATCTTTTTAAATAATTAATTTTTAGCGCATTCGATAACTTTAGGCTTATGATGGCTGACTTAGTTTTTAAATTTTAGTTACAATTGTAAACTAGTTGTAGTGATCGCTAGCGAATTCTCTAATAAACATGTTATATCTTGCTTAGCGTTTGCATACAATAGTTACATACTATTAAATTTTGCCGTGTATGTAGCATTTTTATTGAATTTATCTTATCAACTTTGATGAGTTACTTTGAAATCAATCCTGGCATGAGGTTAAAAACATTGGGAAATTAAATTTGTGATTCAGATGCGTTTCTCCGAAACAACAAAGAAAAAAAAAACAATCTTGTATTTATAGGTACAAAATCCCATACCAAATATTTATACACTTAACTCATCATTTTTTAAAGTTATCGGCTTTTATATGTTTCCTGAAGTACAGAGGTCAACCCCGAACTAGATATGGCTCAAAATTTTAAAGGTACCTACAGTATAAATATTAAATAAATATCTACAATATAGTTTTTAAATCTGTATATATAGTTTTATCTACCTAAGTCTATACAATTTGTAGTTATCTTGTTTGATTACATTCGAACAGCAGGACAGACATACTTTATCGGAACGAACTTTACTCAAAATTTGATAGAAATCTACAAATTTGGTGTAAAGATCGCATACTAAATTTCATCATTTTAGCTCAAAGCGTTTTTGTTATAGGCATACAGATATTTTCCAAAAATGGGTTTTTCGGACTCAGAGATGTCTAAAACGTGATAATTCATCAAAATATCGAGTTCGAACTTTTCGATGATAACTATATTTTCTCTATATTACATATATAAGAAAGTTTTTAAAAAAAATCTCTTAACATTTTAATTGAAAAATTAATTTGATATTTTATTTAATTTTTAAGGTAAATATATTAAAATATTGCTGTGCATTTTCGAAAAGCCATTTATTAGTAATATATCAATTAAACAAAAGTTCTTCTGCCAAAATGTTTGCAACACTTTTCATTGCTGTAATACAATTTTCAACCTTTCATTATTAGACTAGGTAATCCCCGTTTTCATTCATCAAATATTTAATGGCATGATCTTTTTCCATTAACAGAAGCTAAAGGAGGGAAAAAAAAAAGATTATTTTTACTATCCACTCAGTTTACATGTAAATTCAGAAGAGAAATTGCTGCATTGTGAAAGGCAATTCGAAATTAAAAGATGGATAATCCGGCTAGTTTACGTTTTTAACGGCATTGTGATATCATGAGATATGGCCCCATTAGATTACTTATATATTTATTCGGACAGATATAATTTATTACAATAACATAACTTAAATACCTATAAAAATAATGATAATTTTTTTAAGGAATTATAAGTATCATATTATGCACAAGAAATTTAAATAAAATTAAACAGAATCAATGTTCCTAACTTTTCTGCAGATCATCAGACACGGCTAGAGAACAAGTAAAAGCTGAATAGTAGTTTATCGTTATTGTTGAACTTTAAAAATCATAAATAAAAATAATTTTTATATTTATATGATCATCATTGTCCAAAAAGAGCAATGTAATAATCTTTATAAGATTTCCATCAAATATTAATAACAATGTTCTTACAAAAAGATAAATAAAATCATTAAGTATTAATTAAGTAATATATATGTGTGTGTGTGTGCGCGCGCGCTTCTCAACTAATATCTGAAATTGTGTCCCAATGATCATTTTTAAAGGGCTTATCGCATTTGGGTTTCGAACTTTTGTTCCTCTGACTTCAAAGTTATGACTTTGTCTCTAAGTCCTCCTTTCACCGAATAATTACGCAGTCAGCAATTCTGTAAAGTACTTAATTGAGTTGAACAAAATAAAATTAATGTTTAACATATACAAATATATATACTTCATTTAATAACTGAAATAATGCAGGCTAGTTGCAATTATTTTTTGTCAGTATGCAACCCAATTCTTTTCTTTTAAATAAATTCTAAAAAAAAAAGTTTTAAATAGAAACATATTTGTCTTTTAAAAATAATTGCTATTGTGAGTCAAAAGATGGAATATATTTCAATTCAAGTATCATCGTCTTTGTTACTTTATTACATTTCAGAACTTAGGGGTTTATTATAAAATATCACTCATCAAGCTTCAAAATAAAACATTAAAAATACGAAATGAAATTGCATCGTAATTCAATTTTCTAACTATAAATTCTTGGTTTCTTATTTTTTTAAATATTTCACTTTTATATTTCATTGATTAATATATCTTTAAATTGACTCATATTTTATTCTCTGTAGAACGTAATCATGATGACAATTAAAACTATTTCAAATTGATTATCTTTAAACTGTCTCAGATTTTATTCTCTGGTGGAACGTAATCATGATGACCATTAAAGCTGTTTCTTTTGTTGTGTTTGACGTTTGGAGTCTTGAGGCATTATATTAAAGCAAGAGGCACTGCTTACAAATAAATAAGACAACCGGAAGCAGGTGGAATTGTCTGCTCTCTATTATATTAGCGATCCTTTTCTTTTCCCCCCTCTCTTTTTTTCCTCGGCCTTTTGAATAATCTTGCATCAAACAAAATGTCGAATCGAAACATCATCACCAGAGTTTGTGATGTCATAATTGACGAAACTCCTGGATGTAGAATTACTGCTCACTGCAGGAATTTTATGTATGCCCGGGAATTCCTGGAAATAAATAAAAGAAGGGGGGGGGAGAAAAAGGAAATTCTTGGATGACAAAATGCGGACGAAGAATCCCGGTTGCCTTTTGACGTCATTGTGACGTCATTTCATGAATCCATCTTTCTTTCACCCACTTCACTTCGATTCGGCAGTTTTTGTTTTCGCAACGGTAGCAGGTATTATAATACCTGCTGGTGCGTCTCGAGTGTAGGCGGCTTGTTTTGCTAACCCATGGTTTCCAAGGTAAACAAAACACAGAAAGGGTAAGAAAATAAAGATAAAAAAGAAGTCACCAGTTATCGACGTCAATGTTTCTAGGTGTTACAAGGTCTTGAGCTGGGGTGGGTGGAATGATTCGGAACCTGTCTTGAGGGGGGGGGGGATTTGGTAGGGAAATTTTTATTCCTTGACTATGGAAAAGCGATGTAAAAGCGGCTTTTTTTTTTCTGACTCAATTTTGAAAATAAGATCACTTGAAAACTTTTTGTGGAAATTTCTTTTTTGATTATTATCTTTATAAAAAAGATATTTTTTTGTTTTTTATTTTACTATGAAAATTTACAATCAGATAAAAAGGCTTATTTATAAAAATTCATTGCTGGAGTTAAAAAATTTTTTTGGAGCAAAACGTGTTTTGCTTTTTAAATGCCTCTAAAGATAAAGTTCGACTATATTATTTCAGTCTCATATAGTATTTTTCTTCTTTTTTTACTAATTATTGATTCAACAAAGGATAAAATAAAATTCTTCTGTACGATGGAAAATAAGACAAGATTGCTTTAAAAAATAATGAATTGTAAAATAGAAAGCGACAGAAAAAGATTATGAATCTGTAAATGTGCGAAAATTATTACGGACGTCAACTGTCGTTGTGAAATGAAACAAACGACATAGCAGATGTCCGATTCACTTTAATTACCCACGGCTGTTAATCCTCAAAAGGTTCTAAAAAATCTTCGAACACAAATAAAAAGTAGGGCTTTAAAACAAACTTTTTCCCCTTAAAAAAACATTCTATTAGATTTATGAATATCGAAATTTACTGTTTATTAAATCATAACTGTAAATGTAGGAACTACTTATAATAAAAATAAAACTAATTCAAAAATAATTTCAATTTTCGTATTGATTTGTGTTATTTTATTTGTCAGTTAGCGGATTAATGGCGATTGTCGTACCCAGGCTCCGTATTCCGCTAGTCATCAGACATCATTTTTTTTATAACTCAATAAAATAAAATTCAATGTTTTCATACTGAACAGATTCCTATCCATTCAATAAAACATGTAACTCTGATTTCTTTATCATTACAAAGTTTCAAATACTTCCAGAATAGAAAAATGAAAAGAACGAGACGCTTGTTTGGGAAGGCTATCAGAAAGTGTGCCAAATTTGGCGGACTTTCAGATAGCATGAATAATATATGTATGTGTGTAAGAAATGAAACTGCATTTATTACATAAAAATTTCAAAGTTATATCTTGAACTCCTTATATAAAATTAAAGGCGGATGTGCAGATCTCTGTATTAGATAAAAATATTTAGCCACATTGTTGCGGTATTATAATTATGAAACGAAGCCGAATGGATTTTAATAATAACAATAAAACATGTCAACAATAACGACGCATTTTGTTTTACTCTTCTGCTTGATTTAAAAAATACCCTCCCCCCCCCTTTTTTTTAAAGCGAATCAAAGCTAGCTCTTTCTGTTCTTAAAGGGTGGAGGGGATTAATCTTTGAAAATAAAAAGTTTTACATGGAAATGTAAAAGTTATATTTCTTTGTTTTTATCAAAATAATAGATAATATTTTTAATTTTAAATATAATAATACAAATAATATAGTTATAGAAAGGGAGATATGATTTTTTCTTCCTAAGTTAAAAAAACAACAAAATCTTCAAACTTTTTTCTAGTCATAGAAGCATACTTATAAGTAGTTATTAATGGTTTTAAAATTATTACTTTTCTACAAATCAAGTTGGTTCATTGTCTTAAACGGATTTTATCTTTCTTCAATTTCCGTTGAAACCATGCTGAGAAAAATAAATAATAATAAATCCGAAAATTATTTTACAAACACACACGAGGGTTGGCACCAAGATTTTGGAAGCGTCTATCTAATGTGAGAACAAACAAACTGCATCTGACCTTGTCTGTAACTCCTGACAAGGCACGATCTCCGTGGACATGCATCTTCAGAACATTCGTCAAAGTCAAATCTCCGCAGCGTATTAGAAATGTCTGCTTTGTATTTCATCCCAGAAGCATTCACTTCTTTTTTTTAATTTTTATGTTTTTCTTGTGTTTTTATTTTTTGCATTACACCTTTGCCCTCCGCTACTCGTGTCGCTCCTCCTCCCTCAAAAGAATTCATTCTACGATAAAACAGAATTCCATTCAACCTCGACGACCCCTATCTGCGTTATCTAGCGACTGTTTGCTTTACAGAGTTCACCTTTCAGTTTATCAGAAGCTTGACGATTAGCACGAGTGTGGGTGGAAATCTGGCAACATGTTTTGACGCTTCGTTCTCAAGTGTGAGCGGATTCTTATCTTTTCGGAATTGCGAAACGGTAGCTGAATGAACGGATTCTTCTTGTGTTTCTTGCCGATCGCGACAAAAGCTATTTGCAGACGTAAACTGTTTGGACTCAATCAGATCTGTTATCGGTTCGGGAGCTGGGGAGTGAAAGAAAAAAAATGTTTTTGATGATTGTTCCTTGTTCGGAGAATAATTATTAATGTGTCAAGGGTCGATAAGGTTGCGGCGATCCATATTCGACTGAAATGATCTCTTGATAGATCTGGGCGGGGAATTCGGTATCGCGTTTGATATTGCAGCTTTCCACCCACTATCAGGGTCATACAAAGCGTTTGGTAGGATTGGCACTTACCAAGGACATAGGAAGAGGCGCAGAAATAACTATTAATAAAATTTGATTGATATTATACTGTGTGAATTAAAAAATATTGAGAAATGAGCTTTCTTTTCCCTAATGAAAAATTACGAATATGTAATAAATAAATAAACTTTTCGAAATGCAAATAATTTACTATTTATTTTAACTTATTACGAAAACAATTTTTCATCAGTATAATTCATTAAAATATTATTTTTCTAGACTAAATCCTTATAAAATATAAAATTAATTTGCCCTTGAAAAAAAATCACATATAACAAGATAGTTTTTTTGTGATTTTCCTTGAAGATAGTTTGCCAGGGGTGGATCATGTGGAAGATAAATAGCAATAATAAATATATAAAGAGGGGGAGGATCGCAGCTTAGGCAGATCTGGCAAGGCCGAAAAATCAATTAATATAACTCTGGCAATAATATTCTTTTCGACCCTCATTTGGTTTGAAAATCGAAGTACTTATTTAACACCTTGTCTGCCATATGTTAGTTGGTTGCCGGCGCACGTGTTAAACATAGTTGCTGATTTAAAATAATTTTGCTATTTTAGACAGTATGTTTTTGGGGCACCTTGTTTAAGAAATTGACAACTTCAGCTATACATTTCTGAGCATTTTAATTATTGATAATGTAAATTTTAGTTAAAGACATGATGATGATTTATTTTCGGTTTTTATTTTTTATTTTATTAAATTGTTATTTTATTTAATGTATAATTTATTTAATTGTTCATACATTAAATGTATAATGAAAATGTATATTTTATTCAATTGTTCATTTATTACGACTCTTGCTTGCATTGTATTACCGTTTGTAAGCAATTCCATTTAAATAGACTTTCAGACTATATAAAATCATATCAGCAATAATTAAGTGATCATTTTGAAACTGATAGGAATGTGACGAATTACAGTTGATATCCATCTGTAGTATTTCACAGAATTTGTATTATTTACAAATTTATCTAAATGACCTAATTATAGTATCAACTCTCCCAATGATTCAGTAGAGTTGTAGAATTGCAACTATTTCATAATTTTGAATTTTAGTTTTTATTGTTTTATAGGTAGATATATCTCGATTCTAATAATTTGAAAATCAAGGAATATTATGAAAAATAATAAAAACAAAGTAAGCAGTGTATTTTCTGATTCAAATAGGGAGAGAGGCATAAAGGATGGAGTTTGGTGGAGAATATCATTCAAAAGCATCTTGTGGGGGAAATTAGGAATCGAAAAGTAGGATGGTCCGGATGATCAGGAATGTGCGGTGGCCAATTACATCACTCTCAATAATGAAAATTGTTGAACCAGAATTTTTTAATTTTCGAGCCACGCTCCTGCATAGAGTCAAGTAATCATAAGTGAAAAGTGGGGGTTGGGTTGGGGGGAAATCGATCAATCTAACATAGGGGTTTCGAGGGGCGCTGAGATTAAAAGCGCACTCTCCAAAGAGAGAAGGGGAAAGGGGTTATACTTTCTTACAATATTGATTCACTACCATTCTCAAAAGACAACGAAATGCAAATAAAAAATTAACTATGTACAAAAGACAATAATTCTTTATTTTCCTGGTTCATTAGTTTTTGTTGTACAAAAAAATTCAAATGTTGTACAAATACAAAAAAAAAAAAGTATTATTTTCGTTAAATAAAAGAAAGAAAGAAAGAAAGCTTGAGTTTTGACGAATCATCGCGTTTCAGACTCTAAAACTAAAAATTCCATTCCTGGAATTATAACATTCCGTGGATATAATAATTCAAAAACACTTTTGTTTAAATAGAATTCTGCTAAATTTGAAAGCGAATCCATTCAGAAGAAATCTATCCGGGTGTTCGAGTGCAAGTGAACACAATAATATAAAGCATATGGAACTAACTAGGTAGATAAAATTTAGTATACAGATTTATTGTATAAAATGGATACATTTATCAAATTTGGATCCAAATCTATCGATCTTTATTTATTTATTTGTGTATATAAATTCGATAATTCAAAAACGCTTTGATTTAAATAAATAAAACTTGATATATTATATTATTATTATTATTATTTAATTCTGTGTCATATCTTGGTTACAATCGATCTGAGAAAGGACGTACAAAATACATATTCGATTTTATGGTACTTTTGTAAGAACCGCATGCCAGCGATTTATCATCATTAAAAGAAATCAAGAAAAATAGCAAGCTGATTCAATAAAAAAGGTAATAGATCGCCACAGATCAATCTTTAATAAATTGTTTACAAAGGTCATGCAATTAATTCATAACTACTGGTTTACTATACTATATGATGAAGTATACACTTGCATAGGTGAAAATAAAAATCTGAGCACTCATGACGTTCACTTCTTGCTCAAAAGCCAAATTTTTATGCGGTGCTTGATTTTTTTTTTCATTATTCCAAGAAAGAATTACTCGAATAATACTTCAGTTAATGGTAATGCTTGTGGGTTTAATTTTATAATTTCATGTATAAAATTTTGAAAAACCAACTCTAAAAACATTCACGATCGAAAATTTAATTCTTTATTAATCGAGTTTCGTCTAAGATAAGTGCGCCGCTAATAAATTTTGGATTATCTTGCATATACTCTAAATGTTTTCATCAATGGTTATAACACTTAAGAGCGGAAACGTGTGTGCGGTTTATGAGGAGGAAAAAAATTATGCCGCCCAACGTGGGGCTCGAACCCACGACCCCGAGATTAAGAGTCTCGTGCTCTACCGACTGAGCTAGCCGGGCTGTGCAGTGTTCTTCAATCCACGAATAACAACTTCTTCTTAACGCGTTATCAAACTTTTAAACTGAGATTTCAAATCTCAAATAAGGAATCAAATAATTTTTTTTTTCTCTTTTCGTTTTGCTTTCAATACATATCAAAGAATGGGTGAATGTTTTTTATTAAATTGGTTCCTGTTTAAAGAATTAGTTTAGAGAAAAAAATGTTTTATTAAGCATTTTTATTCCGTGAGCATTTTTTCCTTTATTTCTTAATTATAATAACATTTATCATAGATAGTAAGGGTTGCTAAAATTCTATATTGGTATTTACGTTTCGTATTTTTAAAGTGATAGTTGTAATTCAAATTATTCAGAAAGACTATTTATATCAATACTGATATGGTTATATATATATATATAATAATGATGATACTACATATGTAATAATGATAATACATATAATGATAATATATATGTAATAATATAATAATGCAATTCATTTCAAATCTTAAAACAATTTTTTTTAAAGTAAATAAAATATGGAAAATAATTTTTTTTCTGTTCTTTTTACTGCTCTGTTTCTTTTTCTAATTCCTGTGACAGTCTGTTAATTTATATATACTGTTTCAACCTATAAATTTATTATTTCTATTATTAATTGCTTATTTATTAACAAAATTTCAAGAATTGTAACATGGTCAGTCAACTAATTTCACTTCAAGCAATGTAGATTTATATGTGTTTTTATCAATGCTTAATTTCAATGATACTATAATCCAACCCCCCTTCCTTTTTATTAATGTTAATTAAATGTTGTAATGAGAAAAGAGCTATCTACTGTTTTATAGATTTCATGTTCCCATTTTAATACTTTGCAAAAAATGCTTGTAATTGGTCTAAGTGGACCCCTCCCCCTCGCCCTCCTCAGTTTCTTAAGATCTATGGTCCTTTCCAGTTGAGTATTTGTTATAAAATAACTATTTGATAAAAATGCAGCAATATTTTTTATAATATTTTGCGCTGACAGTTACACTTTAATTTCATTGATTGGAAACAATTACTTATTTTATTATAAATTAAGGACTTATTTTTAGTTTTAATTTACAAAATTTTGCGTATCACACACTTCGTCTTCTTAAAATCGGGTTAACAACTTGTCTATAACACGAATAGAGCATTCGATAATCCGAACCTACACTTTTCCTGCACTATCTATTAATTTTCCCTCGATTTTGATTCCGCAACTAAATAACTTCATCATCGTCTCCCGTACTGGAAGGTGCTTTAAGCCCAGCCTTTAATCCAATCATTGCAACAGAGAGAAGGAAAGAAAAGTTGCAATCAGGTCATAAAATAACAGGCATCAAGGCGAACGGGGTGTCAACTTCGAATTGGATAGACACCCAGTTAAACTTGGCATGTAAGAGATCTATGGCTCTGACAGGTACTTGACAAGCTCGCTTCGAGAAGACAGTAATCTTGTAAGCGCAAACACTAAGGGATTGTGCTGCCAATTAAACTGGAAATTGCTACCTTTCATGTGTCACTATAAATGCACATGCGTACACTTAAATGGCGGGCCACTATGGGATGCGTCCGGCCCACTCTTTACTGACTAGGTAGTTCTGGAGCTCTTTTAACGGGAGCATGTCTTAGTGCGAGGACAGACATAAATGAGAGGTTTGTCTAGCTGGGGGCGGGTAGAGATGGAACCTCTGGGATCGGTTACATGATGTGGGTATGACATCTGTCTACCCACCCACTTTTTCATGTTTTTGTAAAACTTTTGGGAGATAGTTTTGTTTCTCTTCACCTGGTAGGGAAACAAAACTTGTAATTTAAATGTAAACTTGTTTAAACTTGTGCATTATAAGTGATAATGCTAGCAATACTCCCGACCTAGCCAGAGGCCAAGTGGCAAATTATAAGCGATAAATATACCCTAATAAAATATTTGATGTTTATTTGGAAATATATACAAATTTTTATGGTGAAGAAAACTGAAATGTAAAAAAGTAATTGCAAAAATTAAAAAAAAAAAATTCTTTAATATTTATTATGATTTTAGTAACTGGTTGATGCACACTAGTGTTGGAGGGATATTAATGGTTTTTCATGGTTGCACATAAATATAATAAATAATTATATGTGTACGATTTCGCCGATTCCATCTTATTAAGGGGTGTGAAGCGGAACGATGAGTGCCTTTGCGGCATTCCCTTTGGCCTTCGATTTCCCTTATTTGATACTAGCCGCCTTTGGCGACCAGCTGGTTCGCCATGAGTAATTCGTTCTAAAATTTTCAATTAAATCCCATATTCATTAGCCTTGAAGTAATTCCGGGCATTGATTGGCCTGAAATAAATATTTTCTTTAAGATGATGGACGGAAATTTCTAAAAGTACACCTTTTCCTAATAATATTCTTTAATTTTATAAATCAGTTTGAACCATCGGTTATGCTTCCAAAATATTAAAAAAAATTTCGATGATGTTGCCAAAATATTAAATATGTTTTTTTAAAGAAAGCGAGAAAGGGAAAAAAAGTATTAAATTAATGATACAGGTATTGCAAACGATTACATAAATATGCCATTAAGTCGGGATTTCAATGCATATCCTGTCTAAATTCAATCAGGTTTACCGTAAATAAAGAAGATTTATTGAGTTAATGATATAGATATTGCAAACGATTGTAGAAACCTTTGCTTTGCATTTATTTTTTAAAGAAAATATCACATTTTATATTTATTTTATTTTATTCAGTCACGTGCTGAAAGTTGCATTTCCTTAGATTTATTTTGCGATGATAGTTTTTTTATTCGAACTTCCGGCATTCTTTTATTTTATCCAGTCACGTGATAAAAACATAGTTAAAATATTTCTTTAAAAATTCGTTAAAAATAAAAGTTTACCTTATAAATTAAAAAAACTGATACCGCTAAAAAGCTAATTTTTTTTATCTTTAAATTGATATAAAAATCATACTTGTGCAATAATATTTTCGGAAGTTATAGCGGAAAAACGTCGAAATTTCGCTTAAATTTTAATTAATTCTAATTCTAGTTAAAAATTCGAAAAAAGAGCTCCGAGGTGCACATTCCGAACCTCCAAGGTATACATGTACCAAATTTGGTAGCTGTAGGTCCAACGGTCTGGCCTGTAGAGCGCCAACACACACACACACACACACACACACACACACACACACACACACACACACACACACACACACACACACACACACGCACGCACACACGCGCGCGCGCACACACACACACACACACATTGAGCTTTATTATAAGTATAGATATAGATATAGACTAGCAAATGTGATTTCCTTTCGTCTTTCCTTTCACCCCTATTTTGATGAATCAAACCCATCCTAACGCATGCGCAATAGCGATGAGGGTTTTTCAATACTTTGCTGAAAAGAATGTGTGTGTGTGTTGGCACACTGCAGACCAGAACTCTTAATTCACAGCTATTGAACTTGGTACGTCTATGTTTTAAAAGAGGAAAAATGTGTACCTCTCAGTTATTATTTTGAAATTTTAAGTAGAATCTTGAAAATTAAGCGAAATTTTGGCGTTTCTTCGCAATAACGTTTGGAAATATAATAGTACCAAATTTTTTTTTTTTAAATCTTAATATTCAAGGAAAAGCGTTAGTACAGAGGGCGATCATCTTAAAAAAAATTAAAAAACAAACACTTTCCAATAATACCTATTTTTTAACATATAAATTAGATTTTTTGTTTTTAAAGTGTTTAACCAATTTTCCAAAAATACTTAAATATATTCTCTAGCAATTTATTTCACACAAAAATAAATATAAGAATAAAATTTGCCTCGCACATGCATGTTGCACATTCATGGGAAAAATTAGCTTTTTTCAAAGTATTGTTATCTTATTGACGAAAGCTAAAATTAAAAGATTAAGATAAATCTAATTGCAAACCAAAGTACAGTTTTCAACACGTCTCAGAAATGTAATAAGCAAGAAATTGAATATTTTCTATAAAGATGAATGCCAAAAAAAAATAAGGCTTCTGGGTACTTACTAATAATTTATATTATTAATTCAATTATTTTGTAATATTTAAAGCTAACATGATTTATATATGTTATTTCTCTTTCATGTTAACGATTCTCGTTTATGCACTTTTAAAAAACATGTTTGGCTTCAGCAAAAAAGCATTCATTTTTATTGCAGTTTTATCTCTTATATTTTTAAATTCAAATTTAAATCTTATAGCAGCTGACAGCAAATTAGAGATATATATAGTACAATTAACAAATCATTGTAGGGCTTCTATAATAATATTAGTTTTATGATTATCGAAATTTGAATCTTAAAAATATTTTGCTGAAAAATTGTTTAGAGACTAAATTAAATAAAATATGTAATTGAAAATCTTAGTTAGCATTAATTCCTATTGACGGCTAGCATTAACTAAACTCTTTAATTTTTTTCTTAATGAATACTAGTTTATAAATTGTTTCCATAGCAATTATCACTTAGCGCAGAATGTACATCACAGCAGTATTTCTACTACTGATGAATTACATTTCAAATCTAACGATTTAAAAATGTAATGACAAAAATTTATTTTTTAAATTAAAAATAATGATTTAATTAATTAATTTTGCTTTATGTATTGAATGTATAATGCTGCTGCAATTCATGACGGACTGGCTGAGATAGTTTCAACTTTTGTGTTTTAGCTTTTGATGAACAAGTAGTTGATTAACTGACCAATAATATTCTGAAACAGTTGAATACATTTTTACTCTTATACAAATTTTAATCTCCTGTTGGAAGTTTCTATTTTATTGAATGATGAACAATACGATATTTTTTAACAGCTGTTTCTTTGAAACCTTGTATGGGTTGACATATGAGTGACCACATTTATTCTTTGACATTATAAAAAAATTATTTGTAGCCTATATAAAAATACAGTCGACATGAAAGATATAATGGCCAAATAATTTCTTTACCCTTTGCAGAAATGTCTATTTCAAGAATTCATTATCAAACACCAACACGCAATTACCCGATTTGTCCCATACTTCTCTTTTCCTGATGTCTTATCTAGCGAAATTTAGCGAGGGATATTAAAGTGATGCCGAAACGGGAGATGGATCACGTGCTCTGAGAGAGTTACCGAGGCAACCAACCATTCGCACCTTCAAACAACGCACCGCGAAACCGAAACCACGGCACGTTCTTTGTCTCAGAGGAAACGCTGAAGTCGAGCGCTTTTTACCTATTAACGGATTGAAATAATAGCAAGCGCTGGAGAAACAAAAGCGGTTTTAGCATAATGAAAGGATATTTTTGGATGACAGGCTGGCTTAATTGAGCTTGTAAAGCGTATTGTATTACTGGCTTGTGTTATTTTAGTTACTTGACTTTCAAAATATGGTGTTTATTAATTATTGTATCCCTTTTTATAAATGCCAAATGATTTTCAGAAGACACATTCTTTCATTGCCATTGCTTCCTTAATTATTTAAAAAAAGAGAATGAAATAGTAGCTCACATTTCCAAATCGAGTCCAACAAATGAAAAAAAAAATCATCATTTATTGAAATATACTGAATGTCCTAATTATGGCCTGCGAGTTGATTTCTAAACCATCAAAGATAGATATATGCTTCCACAAGGAAAAATATTCCATGCGATCTAAAGAAGTTAATGACTAAGTTGTTCAGTCAATAAATGTTCCAAAAAAATTCATACAGTTCCCCTTGTTGCAATAGTTCATATTTAATAAGATAATACATAAATTATTATATCTTAAGCGAAAAATTCCTGTCTCCAGAACTTCAATTTCTCATGTTCTGGAGCTTTAAATACAGTACACTCTCGAGTATCCGGCTTAATGTGACGTAGGGGCAGAAAGGATTTTAAAAAAGCCGGATTGGTTGAAGCTCTAACTCATTTCTTTGCCCAACAATACTAGAAGACAAAGTTTTTATACAAAAAATAATACGTATTTCCTCACTTTTTTAGTTAAGGCCTCAATTTATCCTAAGTCACGTAGAATGTGAACGTGGCTGTCGCCCTGTTTATCACAGAAATAGTTGCCGGTAACGTATCGATTTAGAATAGAAGACTTTGTACTGGTAGTTCATATATGTTTATAAATTGAATAAAGATTTATTGGAGAAAAAATAAGGATATAAAGGATGTTGCTATTTTCAAAAAAATTCTGTAATGACTAACTTAAATGCAGGAAACTTAAACAAAATGTCAAAGTAAATCGTAGGACTAGTTTTAAAGAAAATTGACTCAAACTGATTCTATTTTTTTACTGATAAATGATTGCACAGATATGAAAAGGAAGCCTTAAGATAAGAAGCAAATCTTACAGTTTTTAGGTTTTGAAAAAGTCCTTATTAGATAACTAATTTTGCAACGGATTGCCTTCAACATTTAATTACAATAAAAGAAAATTACGTCGTACAGTACTTTAACCAGATAGTGGCAAAATAGGTACAGAGAAATGTACTGTGTTACTATTTTCTACGATTTGTAATCCCTTGATTAACTTGCAGCGCTTCCTTAAAGTTGCCGCTGATTAGTCTAAAATAATAAAATTCTGTTCTTCATATTTCCTGAGTGACTCATTTAGGTACTTAGGGACTCTAAGCAATACACATTTTGTAGGCTTCTATATAAGATGGCAATTTAATTTCACACTTCTGCACATTTTTAACAGACTAACAATTTACTTAAGATTAATATTATTCATTTTACTAATTTTATAAATGCATATTTTTTTTTGTTTATGTATCACGACTCAAAACTTCTCTCTTCCACGTTTGTTTAAAATTTTATCGATGAATATGTATGGTTTTATAAATATTCTAGTAACTAAATGAAAACAATGAAACTTTAAGAATCTTAATAATTATATTATATAAAGTACAAATATTATCCTGTTATTTTATGGTTAGAATCTGTATACTTTTTTAACAAAGTTATTTATATGGATTAGAAATAATGAAATATTTTAATCTACCTGCTTTTGGCCTCCTTTCAACCTAACAACCCTAGGTAAGCTCTCTAATCTCCTAGCTGAAATCTGATACAGTATCTTATCTAGTTTGGATCACGAATATTTTGAAATTGAAATGTTAGTGTGTCTCGAATATTATTTTTAGATATAAGCGGTGGACTGTGCAAAATTTAGGCATTGCAATTCTTTAAGCAGTATATTTATAAAGTCAAAGGACATACCATGTAATTTTTTCCATTTCATAAAAACTTTTTTTTTCCAACTGGATATATAAATGTGTTTGTACTGGTTTAGAAATCAGCAACTGCATCCCAGTCATTAGACCTACATTTGCAAGTCTCTCTATGACTTGAAACATGGAAATGTTTATGGCAAAATAATACCGATTTTAGTTAATTCTAAAAAGAAATGAAGAGTACTCTGCACTATTCTCCATTTATTAATTAACCAACATAGAGCAATGTAACAGTTACGTGTGTTAAACATCTTCTTCTAAAATATAAAATTCTTTATTTAGCAGTTAAATTTAATGAATCCTGAATCCACTCTGAACCTATGGTAATAAAAGGGAAAAAATCATGGTTGAGAAATTGGAATCAGAGAAAGAATGCCATGGATTCTACACGGGTAAATAAAATATATGTGCGGTTAAGCTAAGTATTACCATTTCCGTTCATCTGAATATTGGATCTTTTCCTTTTAGAAGAACACAAACAAATATTTGCCAGTTACCTCTTGAAATACCTTTAGAAACGTAATATATTATTCCATATACTGGAGCTAAATCAGATTTCTGCACTATGACGAAAAGAAAATTGCTTTAACAGAAACCCTTGTTCTTCCTTTTTGCCATAAATACTTAGCTAGAAACTTCAGACCAAATAGGATTTTCATAAGCAACTAAGGATTCAGAAACAACATTTAAAACAACAAAAAAAAACTTATTTTCTCTAGCGATGTCGAGATTAAAAACACATTAAAACAATGAAAAATTTTGTAAATTTTTTTTTCTTTTGAAAAGCCTGCGAATTTTTAAGTAAGTTTTTTTTCTTATTTATTTATAAATAATTTAATTTTGAAAATACAGTGAAGAGGATTTGCAAATAATTATTCCCTTGATGTAATTAATTTTGAAGGTACCTGAAATTCTTAGTATCGGCATAAATGCGAATGTGACCGTATATTTTTTCTTAATAAAATGTGAACGTATATAGTTTCGGATAATCCTTTCTTAAATATTTATCCATTACTTCAGAGCTTCACTCATAATCATTTTTCTTTAATAAATCAATTAATTAAGTGGAATTTATTAATTAATTAACTTATAAGAATATTCCATTGCATTCTCCTTTTTCCTTGCTATTGTTCTACCTCCATGCTCTGGTACCACAACCTTTGTTTTTCTTCTGATCCCTTAACTGTGGCAGTGCGAACGGGTTCTCCGAACCCACAAACATTCCACGCATTGCCAATCAAGTTGCAGAACCTCCCCTCGTTGGGTGCGCTGTTTTCTTGCGAGGGTGGGGGCATCCAACCGAAAGACACACACGGCTCTCCAGGGCACTGCGCCCACTTTATCCTAATGGCAATTTAATTACACGGAGAAGAGCGAGGAGACAGATTGATTACGGTAGTCGGCAGGCCATCTCCCACCCCCTACAAAGCGTCTTATGTTGGACCCGACCCCCTAAGGCGAAAGGATGAGAGCTTTCACTATCATTAGAAGCATTTTGGAACCCCCCTAGGTCCCTCTTGGGCCATGCTCCTGCTAAGATAGTTACCTATGGACGAGCAGGTTTTAATGACCGTAAATGGTTGTTCGGTTCGATTTCGATAGTTTTACTGAACAGGTGTCCTTTGAAGAAACTGTTCACCTTCCCCCTCCTCTTTGTGTGGTTGTTCTGAAAAATTCCGCCACGCTTTAATTATTATTGTTATTCTCTTTTCCTAAAATGTAACCCTTTAAACAATGGACTTAGAACAGATTGGATACGTGCTGTTTAAGAGTTTTTGAATCTCATAGAACTTTTCATTCTTCCTGAAGAATAAAATACATATTCATCAAAGTGAAGCAAATAAAAAAAATTCATTTAACCAAATAATATTTTTAAAACGTGAAAAATTTAGTTAATCATAGTTAAGAGGTGGCGTAATGTATATAGCAGAATATAATTAGACATTAAAAAATTACTTAGTCTCCTAAAGGAAAAAAAAATACTGAAGATTAATAATAAGCTTGTTATAATTATTTTCATGTCTTGAGCAGTGGTAACCTGTTGCCGTAGTATCTTCATCAGAGATCCACCGAAAACTCACCTTATATGCAGGCTTAGTAAAATTAAATCAACTGGGATACAATTTTTTTTAAAAACTGGTATGACTCAAGTATCATGCTCCTTATTTGGCTCTGATTTATATCAAATGTAAAAAAAAGCTTGAATCAAATTAGTTATCATGCAGCTTGAATATGGGACATTAATATGGTTAAACCTAACTCATTTTTATATGCTACTTTACCAAATGATAATTTTGCAAGATTTGATCACAATCATTTCTTCGAGGTCTTGTAATTTTTGTACATGCATGAGGCATTTTATTAAGATTTAACTAGAATATTTTTCAAAATATAATTATGAGTAATTTTATATTTTAAAAATCTTTTGAACTTGGGTATTCATTGTTTAAAGCTAATTTTTGTGAAATAAATGTATACTATACATTTTGGAAAACCACATTTTCACCCACCATATTAATAGTTTTAATTTAGTCACGCAAACTTACCTTGATGAAATATAGCTTATCAAAACAAAGGGAAGTATTTTATTTTTTACTTGTGCAATTATTATAAAGCAATCTGATTTGTCAGGTGTGCTTATACAATGAAGGAATCACTTGATGAAACTTGGAGTAACATGAAAGTTTTATTTTGTGCATTCTTTCGAAAATTAAATGTAATAGAATATAAACAACGATTAGTGACTTATTTAGAAATCAAGATCTTTCCCATTTAATTAAAATTAGTGAAAATTAATGAATTAGTGGTTGTGATATTGTGTCAAAGTTTTGTATCTCCAGTAATTTACAGCAAAGTATTGCTTTTATATTTTTCTCGAAATTAAATCGTAGTGAAAATCAGATATTATTGAGGGCATCTCTAGGAGGGGAGATGTTTCATTTAAAATAAAACTTAGCGAAATTAAACCAATAGTTGAAGCTTATCTCTGATCAATAGTCGAATATATATATTTAACATAATTTTTTTGGAGTGAAAATATGATTGCCCTTATATAATATTATGATAAAATGACAAAAAAGGTGTTTTTCTGCTTACTTTCATAATTCATAACATTAACTGTAACATGGAATGAATATTTTGAAAATGTAAAATCAAAATAGAAATGCTATATTGTCTTAAATTTATTTTCCCATTTTTATACTTTCCCGCGGAATTAGAAGCCTATTATTGCTTCTGTTATATTCATTTAAATTTTTAATTAATTTAAGTAGTTATCTGCGATTTCCAATTTTCTGTTATTTACAGAACTATTCCACAGATCCTTAGAAAAGAGTAAAAGAGAAATAGCATCATATTAAAATATTAAAGGATGGAAATGTGAAATAAAAGTTACTGTGCTTTTTTTTTTCACGCCGTGGGGCTATTATTATTTTATTATTTATAAACTGCTATTCTAAATATAAGTTTTAAGATTTGTGGTAATAAAAATGTAACAGAATTTCAAATACATGGATAACGTACATACAGAATTTCATCCCTTTCTCTTTAATAAGCCTACCTGCATTTGCTGGATATTTACCGGTAATTATTTTTATATATTACTAGCCGCCTTTGGCGACCAGCTGGTTCGCCATGAGTAATGCGTTCTAAAATTTTCAATTAAATCACATATTCATTAGCCAAAATTTAAGAAATAGTTAAAGTTAAAAGATTCAGTTATTAGTAGTTAAGAGTCGGTAACTTTATTCGGAAAAAGTTTTTGAGTTTAATTCTCTAACAATTCATCGATTATGCTTCCAAAATATTAAAAATGTTTTTTTCGGTATTATTGCCAAAATATTAAATATGTTTTTTAAAGGAAGCGAAAAAGGGGGAAAAATATGGAATTAATGATACAGATATTGCAAACGATTATAGAAATATGTCATTAGGTCGGGATTTCAATGCATATCCTGTCTAAATTCAATCAGGTTTAACGTAAATAAAGAAGATTTATTGAATTAATCATTTAGATGTTGCAAACAATTATAGAATCCTTTGCCTTGCATTTATTTTTTTAGAAAACATAACATTTAATATTTATGTTATTTATCCTGTCACGCGCTGAAAGTTGTATTTCTTTAGATTTGATTAGCGATGATAGTTTTTTTTTAAATCTGAACTTCCGTCATTCTTTTATTTTATTTTATCCGGTCACGTGGTAAAAAAAACATGGTTAAAATATTTCTTTAAAAATTTGTTAAAAATAGAAGCTTAAGTTATACATTAAAACACTGATACCATGAGAAGGCTAATTTTTTAATCTTTAAATTGATGTAAAAATCATGTTTGTGCGATCATATTTTCGGAAGTTATAGCTGAAAAACGTCGAAATTTCGTTTAAATTTTAATTAATTCACATTCTAATTAAAAATTCGAAAAAAGGGCTCCGAGGTGCACATTCCCGACCTCCAAGGTATACATATACCAAATTTGGTAGCTGTAGGTCCAACGGTCTGGCCTGTAGAGCGCCAACACACACACACACACACATTGAGCTTTATTATAAGTATAGATATACAACCAGATAAAATTTTAAGCCACTATTATACACTGTATTCAATTTATTAATGGAAATATTTAAAACGTGCAAAGCATCATTAAGCCAAAACAATTTTATTAGAGGTGATAAATGACATGAAATTTTTTAAATGTTATTAATAAATCATTTCCAATTAGTCCAATTCTCCAATTCTCCAAAAATTTAGAAAAATATAAAGCCTGTATTTCAAGTTATTTATTATCTGTGCCGGATTCATGTATATGTTCTCCAGGATATAGCTGAGGATTTCCAATTCATTGCTTCCCCACACCCCCAAAAAAGAAATTCTGTGTAAGCAAGTGTCATTTATGCTATTATGTTGTAGGCCGCAATCTTAAATAGTTTAGAACCTCATCAAATCTTAATTTCTGTTTTTCAACCATCTTGTGTAAAACTACACAAGTCAATTGAGTTAACATAAAGAATTAATTAAAGGACTTTTAACCTATTTTTAGAGTTAATTAATACCTATTACAGTTAATTAGTAATTAGTCTATTTGTGCAGTTATATTATTTAAATATTGGTCAAAATTCCAATATTTAAATACTTTATTTCAACTGAAATTAAAATAAGTAAATTATTTTGGTCATTTACAATTAAATAATTTTAAATAATTTAGTAGAGAAAATAATATGTATAAAAAATAATATGTATGGAAAATTGTCTAATTTTAGATAGCTTTTATATAACTTTTTTATGAAATAAAATAACTAAACCAACTAAAAAATTGCAATTGGTTAATTAAAATTTCTGCATTTCAAAATTCCAAAGTCAAAAATATTTTTTGTTTACTTATAATGAAATTATAAAAAGATTATCTTCAAATTCATTAATGTTTTTAAACATTTTTTCCGCCATTTAACGCAAAGACGAGTTTCTACTACCTAAATGGCAAAAATTTAATTTTCGATATAGTTCACAAGCATATTATATACTAATTCAATATTTGTCATATTTTGTCTGTAAGTAAATTGATATTATTATCGCTTATATTATTGAAATATTTTTGTGTTTTCCGAAAACGTACTTATGTACTTTTTGATTCTTTTTTCTGATACGACCACTTTTCGACGATTCTATCTCACTAAGGGATGAAACGTGGAAGGATGTGCACATTTCCAAAATTAACTTTGTTTGTTAATATAAACATCTTTCCTCTCACCTCTATTTTGTAGAATTAAACCGACCCGAATGCATGCGCAAAAGCACGAAGGGTTTTAGAATTTGTTGGCAAACTATACATAGAGAGTGAGGTTCAAACAGTTATTATTATTACTATCATTATAACTAAAAGACATTATCTCGACATAAATTTAATTTATGAGAAAATAAAATGTTTGAATTTCAATTATGAGATCGTTTATTTGTTTGATCTTTTGTTCATTTAAAACAAATTGTGTTTTCTTTTTGCCATATTTCTTCATAATTTGAACTTCAGCGGGAAAGGACGGTCTCATACAATCCTTTACAAAAGCACCGAAAAGTTATTCTTTCGCGAATAACTTTCAATCATTGGCTATCCTAGAACTCCCCCTTCGAAACTATTCACGATGGGGCTGCATGATTGGATAAATCAAACTAAAATGCTCCTATAATTTTTGTCTCAGCTGCATGTTATAAATGACCACTGTGAGCGCAATTTGTCTTTTATAAATTATGATCGTTCACAATAACTGCTTCGCCTGTCGTATTAATAAAAAAACAGAAGCCACGAGGCTTCGCCGATGCTAATTTAATGTCATTAAAAAACAGTCCCTACCAAACAGCTCGAATTTTCTAACCCTCTGTTTTGCTAATAATCACTTGTTACATCCCACAATTCATTTTTCACCGCCAAAGCGCGATTAATCACCACTCAATCGACGCCTACGGCTAAGATTTCCTGTTTCTTGCAACCATGAAATATTTAACTATTTAATGAAAATTTCTCTCGTATCTCTACAGCTAGAATAATCTCCTATAAGCGTTTAATATTCATATGCATTCCACGTTTCTGGTCTCCAGTATTATTTTTCCCGTCAACCTCCCTAGTCTACTGATTTGTAAGATTATCTACCCTGTCTTAGCTATTTATAATGTAAGGTCTTAAAACACAAATTTTAAATAAATAAAAAATTAGTCGAGCGATATCCTTACTAGAGGAGAATTAAACAGGCAGGGCGGTCTGTAATTACTTTTCTTTTATCAAAAACAGTAAATGATTATTTTTATATTCACGTTTATGAGAGAAAAAAATAATTTGCTCTAAGGAATGCAAATATAAGGAATAATATTCATAAGCAAGCAATGTGTTATTTTTATTCAAATAATCTCATTCAGATGATTGGCAAAGCTTGTTATATATCGTCTCTGTACAAGATTTCCTATTTTAAGGTTTGATAATTCGGCAAAAACTATTTAACCGAAAAGCACATATTATACTGCACTGAAATTACCAATTATGAAGATGGAAATTTCTTAGTTTAATTTGATTACATAAAAGCTCCGCTTGAAACTAACCTTATAAGAATAGCCTTATGGCTATTTTGAGACGAATCTTATGATTTTGAACCTCGGTCAGATGACGTCTAGATGGCAAAAAAGTTCAATCAGACAGTGTGAAAAAATTGTGGGCCAAAAAATTGTAGAAACAATATTGTAGTCTATACTGCTTTCTGAAAAACAATGTGAATTATAGAATTGTAGTTGGCAATAGTTTTGAAACATGAGAGATTATCCGAAGTTAAGACCTTATTATATGTTTCGCTTACTGCAGCATTCAAATCTCTCTCTCTCTGTCTTTTGAATACGAAAATCAAAAGTGAGCATTGTGTTATCTGTAGCCTATAGGATACTTACATTAATATATTACATTACTGTATTATCCATTATTACTGTATGTATTATTCCTTATTACGTATTATTACTGTTAAGGCCTTATCACACGGCAAAATATCGTCTGCACTTTTCGTCAGCAAACGAAAACGGAAATATCTCACTGTTGAAGATTCACATGATTGACTGAATTTCGTTTGCACACAATATTTCCGTCACTATCGTTGGCATTTTCAAGTTGGTTAGAAAAAGTTGACGATGACGAAAAACTTGCTTGACCGGTTCTTAAGGGTAGAAACGGAAAATTTCTGACGGAAAGTGCGGACGATATTTCTTTATGTGATAAGGCCTTTATAATACCATTATATAATTACTATAACTTATATACAACTTTTGAACTGCTTTTAAAGAAAAGCAATTTAAAAACTCAGTACATTGTTACAGTTGCTGCACTGTTTTGAAAACGCTGTAGCAATCATAGTGTAGTAGTTATTTTAAGTTGCTCTAATACTTGTTGAGCACTACATTGAGTTAACAAAAGCTTGCATTGTTTTAAAAAGAAGGCTTTTTTGTTCAAAAACGCAACGATTGATACAAGAAACGAACAAATATTACTGGATAATCTTTGAATAAACAAATTCGTGCTAAAAATTATTGTTAAACGTACAGGGCATTTCAAAAACCATGACCACGGCTTTTATTCGTTAAATATTGATTATAGATATTTACTGTAATTATAAGGGTGCGTAAAAAAGGATGCAAAATGTTTTGAAGCCAATTAAAATTTTCAGGAAATCAAACTTTAAAAAATTCAACATTTAAATTTTGATACGGACGCTTTACAAAAAAATTTCCAATGCGCAAAATGTGCCCCCTCTTCTAATAAGGTAATGTACGAAATTTCAGCATTTTATCACAAAGTGTCTCAAAGACATGGAACTATATAAATGCTGATTCAAACCAATTTTCGATGCCTGGATATGAGTTCCCAAAGAGGCAAAATCATGTCGGATGATTAAAAATTTGTAGAAATAACCTAAAGGAAAGAATACATAATGAAACATTACTTAAAAGAAAGATTATGTAAGTTTTTTTACAAGTTCATTAACTGTGATATTTTTAAGTTATATTCTGTAATTCACAATATAAAATTTTAAAGTAAGCATAGACTTTAAAATTTGTATTTTAAACTAAAAATATAAGGCATATTTTATTTTCTTATGATGCATTCTTTATCTTTACTGAAGCTGTAAACATTTGCATTTTAATTTGTTATTGACCGTTCACTAACTTTGTTTTAACATATCGTTAGAATTTTCATGATAAAATTTTGAAATTTGGTACATGACGTTATTAAAGGATGGGACACATTTTTATCACTGGTATTTTTTTGTGTGTAGAAGGTCCATTTACAAATTTAAATTTTGTATTTTTTAAAGTTTTATCGACTGAAAATTTTCATCGATTATATATCATTATGTACCTTTTTTTTAAACTCAACTTTGTAATTCACAGTGTATATCTAAGATCAATGTTTAAAGAATAAAAGCCGCTGTCAAGTTTTTTGAGATACCCTGTATATTGATATACCAAATGTAATTTTAACTTTAGTAAGGATCATAAGGGTAGCGTACAAAGAGTTTTGAATACATTTTGCTCTCAAATAATTTCATAAATAATATTTAAAAAAAAGTTTTTCATGACTAGCCTTAACCTAAAACGGTTTAACCCTCTTTAATTAAGTTAACTTGGTACGGTGGAAAATAAATTTAAAACTTTCTCTGTAAGATAATCTTATGCTCTTTATTAAAGTTAAAATTATATAGTAATTAGGTGCTTGCAGTGTACTACACAAGATTTTCTATAGTGTAATTTACCTTCATTAAGGGCTTTTTCACGTTTTTTCGCCCTTATAATATAATAAAATGTTATGCTCAGCATGATTTATAATCTTTTATTTGTCATTTTCTTTTCTTTTAATATTTATTGAATTGGTGAGGCGAAAAATAATCGACCTCGAAAATTCGATCCCATGTAATGCTCCCCATTCACGATAAGCGACATTTCCAGCCAGCTATGTCACCATCTGCTAAAACCATCCATTGTTAAATGCCTCCAGATTGCCAGGTGGGGGATCTTCTTTATCCGAGGAGTCATCGCATCTGGTCATCGGTGATGCCCAGTTGAATAACTACACCTTGGTTTTCATCGTTGAAGAGAAATTTGTTGCACCGTTAAGGGGAAGGAGTGTCAAACTATCTGGATGCTAAATGTTTTTCATTGTGAAGAGACTATAATTAACATGTGTTCCAGAGCAGTTAGTAACGAGAATGCATCATTAACATTATTAACACCCACGATCAACTAGTGACCACTGAGGGGGTATTTTGCTGAACAACTATTGGGCGATAGAGAGCTCAAATGCGCCCATATAAAATGAGAGGAGGAGATTGAACAGAGATCAATGCGTTTTTTTTAAGCTTCTTGGATTGTGGACTGATGAAATACGCTCCACTTTGGCTTAGCCGTGTTAACTAACAACATTTTTTTGTGCTGTTATTTCTCCAAATTGATTGGGAACTCTTTTTTATGATAAATCTTCAACCTTCGACTGTTGTGTAAATATCATCAATTTCCATATGGTGTAAATATCAAATATTTTAACCTAGATTAGGACAAGTTGTTCTTATGTACATATATATATGGCTGTGAATAAATGGATTGTTTGAAAGTCTACTTTCTTATTTGATTGGTCAGGATCAAGACATAATACTCGTCAATTTGAGGAATCTCTTGATCTCTGGCCACCAGAGTCCAGAAAAACGATCTTCGACTTGACTCTGTCGATCAGCTGAGCCTTAGATATGTGACACATTAATTGAAAAATAGAGCAAATAAGATAATTGGCATTTGGTATAAGTTACTTGCATGAAAATTACATACCTGTGTTTGATTTAAACTTATTCGGCAGACGGACTGAGGTGTAACGTATATATTCAATTCTTTATATATAATTCATGCAAAGCTAAATCCAAAACCAGCCATTTTGTATACCTGAGGTTTGGTTGGTTTGGTTTTTGTAATTTATTGGCACAAGAGCCACTCTTGGCTAAAATGCGCCAGACTTTTGTTGAATTAAAAGAACAATATAGAAACCATTTAAATAAAAAACAGGTTTTAAAACACAAAACAGATATGATTAGCAAATGTTAACCACGAAGGAAGAAAAAAAGTTAAATACACATCAATATCCCAATTGATTTTAAAAATTTAAAAACATTTGGACGGTGTTTCTCACCAATCAAGTCTTTTAGGTTAAGAGAATCTGACTTTAAATGGAAATGACGATGATTATCAAAGGAAGGACATTCGCGGGAATTCACGAGGAAGACATTCATTCATTGCATACCTGAGATTGTTGAGGGGAGAACCCCCCCCCCCTTCCCTTCCCTCGTTGGTTTATTCATTAGAGAATCGCGGAATTTACTGATTGGATTTCGTAAATATTGCTTCAAAACTTACTGTATTTGACTGTAAGCAACAACGCTTCATTGAACTTTATCGACTACTGTTTTAAGTCATTAACAAGTAACTCCTACTTCCTAATAAAAAAAAATGCTTTGCAATAAAAAAAATGAGGGCACAACACCTTTTATTGATGCGCCCTCTGTCTTCCAAAATCTCCCTTCATAACCACATATTCAGGAAACTAATCGATAGACGAAGACGTAATTAACTCGTAAATCACAATGAAATTATATGGAGCGTTTACGAATTTGAGGTTTGTGAGCTTCAGGAAGGGGGTGGAAGACAGAGGGTGCCTCTTCCACCCCACCCATTACCCACCTGACTGCAACTGTCCGCGAATTAATTTCACCTTCGAACGCGCATGGCAAGTTCAGAAATTACAGTATTCTGCTCGAAGTACAGGGCAGGCGTGATTAATCGCTTAGTCCACCCCCTGGAAGGCAACTAAAGTCTGTAGCCCACAGCTAGAAGGAAAATGACTGTTATCAGGTCCTGACCATGTTCCGTCGGCGTGTCTTTAGTTCAGGAATTGAAGCATCTTCGTCGAAAATTCCACTTTGGTGCCTATTCAGAAATTGTGGTATTTGGTGTTTGTTTCAGAACGTTTCCTCGAAATAGGAGTGGTGTTTTCTGGACAGAACCAACCTGTTGTTTTTACACGGAAAACTCAGTTGAGTGGTGGTGAAAACTGAAGAAATGTTTCCAAATTTATTATTTGGGATTAACAATTTTATATTCAGTTAGGTATGGAGATTATGGGTTGAATAGGACTGAAGAATCGTTAGCAGTTGAATAGAGTTTTCTGCTACAAAACATTTTTGAAATTGTGGTTTCGACTATGGAATTGTAATATTTGATGTTTGTTTCAGAATATTTCCTTGAAATAGGAGCGGTGTTTTCTGGGAAAAACCAACCTATTGTTTTTACGGATGAAAATTCACCTGAGTAGCAGAAACAAAAGAAATGTTATCAAATTTGATCTTTAGGATCAATGCTAAAAACAATATGGAAGTAAGAAATCATTGACAATTTTAAAGAGTTTTCTATTAAATATTGTTTAAAGATGTAAGTGAAATTAATATTTTGTCATGGAAAAGTATACATTATAAAATGAAACTTTGTTTATTCGAGGCTGAAGAAAAAATTCGATGCATCGGAAAATTGGAATTGAAAAAAATTAGAACTAAATATAAACACAAAAAGTTTTTTTAAAAGGCAATTTTTAAAGTGAAAACAGTAAAAAAATTTATATATATATTTATGTATAACAGCTACAATAAATTACATATTATTCATAATTGAACAATGATATAATAAATTTGATATATAATATGTATAACTTTGAATATATTTGTGCAGAGAAATTTCGAAATAAACAATACAGCTTATGAGTGGCCTGTTCAAGGCTTTGTTTGTTGAAATGGTATGCTATTGCCTCTAATCTTTGAATGAATTAATGATCTTAAAAGTGGTTATTTATTTATTATTACAAGACAAAATGCATGAACATATTTTTTTAATTAAAATACTTTTAAAACAACTTTTTTTTAAAAAAATCTGCTTAGTCATGGATAACAATGCATCTTTTATGGATTGCTTTTTCTTTAGTAAGTTGGAGCATTTTGTACATTTCTGCTTTGCTTTCACATTACATTTTAAAACCAAGTTTTTTAACATATCAATATATATTCGTACAATTGTTTTTTCATTAATTAAAAAAATTGAATATTTTTAAATGTATTTTACAGTAATACTTTCCACTGATTTAATTACTACATTCATACATATGCGCATTGCTATGATATTAAATGCATCTTTTGTATGCACATTATTGCTGATACATAATTAAGAGGTATGATCTTCCAAAATTGTCTCATATTTTCCAATTAATATACTTATATATTATTAATCATATGCCATTGGGGACAAATAATTATGAAAGAACCTATTTGAGTGCTATATTTTGCGATTTTTTCTGTCGATTATTCTCTGGAATGCTGTTAATGCATAAGAACCAGAAAAAAGAGGTACATTTTAAAAGCTTTTTTTTCCGACGATTAAAACCAAAATTTGTCACAAAATTACTGCAACAGTTTCAAAATCACGTACAATATTTTCTATATTTAAATCAATAAATACTCTTTTGAATTGTTGCGTTTATACGCTTGCGAAATTACATACCGACAGACGTTCAACTCCTTGACGGATCTAGTTCTAAATCTGAAAGATACGTACACGTTAGAAGTTAAATCTGTGTGTCAAATTGTATTTATCGAGCTCTGATTTTATAGTTACAGTATTAATTTATTTATTATTAAACTCAGAGCCGGAAAGACAGATTTCCTTTCTATGCGTTTCGTTCAAAATTTGACGCACAATAACAAATTTGTTGTAAAAATCATGTATTTAATATCATCTACTGGTAGAAAAGGTTTTCAGTTACTGTATTCACAGACAGAGAAAAATAATTAAAAAAGTGCTTAATAGAGCATGCGTAATTAAGACATCTGATTATCAGTCTCAAATTCGATAGGGTTTTATCATTTGAGAACATGATCCTGTTTTCATTAGAAGGTTTTGAATAATTGAAGCTCGAAATCACGTAGGCAATGAATAAAGCATAAATGATAGTATTCATCAACATCTTTTAATCGCATATACATTTTTACCTGCCTTTACCGGTATTGCATTATTATTACGTATGCGTTTTTGAAAACAAATGCATTTTTAAATTGTTGACGTAGAACTACGACATAATAGCTGTTATTTTCATTGAATGTAATATTTTTCGGAGAAAATTAAATAATTTCCTCTGATAGTAATAATAATAATAGAAATTTAGAAATAACAGTTTATGTTCACAAAGTTCCTTATAAATTAATGGTAATGAATAATTTAATAATTATTCATTATCATTTAATTTATAAGGATTTTTCTTAATAAAGAATAATTTATTGGTTAATAGTTTATCATTTGGAAATAGCATATATAGAGAAGGATATAAAAGACTCGTGATTGTTTCAAACCGATTAAAAATTAGTTAATGACTTAAACTGATTAAGAAAAATAATGACATAAAAAATAATGTTCTCATATGATAACGTGAAATTTAGGATCGCAGATTTCATTTTTATAATTTTATTTATTTATTTGAAAATTATAAAATCTTCTCTTTGTCTATTTCATATACGAGAAAAGTGAAAAATTAAAAAGAATCAAACCTAAAACACTACGATGGTGTAATGCTTTGGATAGCATTCGAATATTTTCTACATTTTTTCTTCTTCTTCAGACCTCAGAAAATATATTAATGCTGCTGTAAAATATATTTTACTGTGCAATTCAGATAATGGAATTAAAATTGAGAAATAATTATTTCGGAAAGCATGAAATAAAATCATTTACATGTCTAGATTTCATCTGCTAACCATCGAATGATAATAAATTTGTAATACATTCATAATTATTTAATACTAGTCGCCTTTGGCGACCAGCTGGTTCGCCATGAGTAATGCGTTCTAAAATTTTCAATTAAATCACATATTCATTAGCCAAAATTTAAGAAATAGTTAAAGTTAAAAGATTCAGTTATTAGTAGTTAAAGATTCGGTAACTTTATTCGAAAAAACTTTTTGAGTTTAATGCTCTAACAATTTATCGATTGTGCTTCCAAAATATTAAAAATGTTTTTTTCGGTGATGTTGCCAAAATGTTAAATATGTTTTTTAAAGAAAGCGAAAAAGGGGGAAAATTATTGAATTAATGATACAGATATTACAAACGATTATAGAAATATGCCATTAAGTCGGGATTTCAATGCATATCCTGTCTAAATTCAACCAGGTTTACTGTAAATAAAGACAATTTATGGAATTAATTATACATCTATTGCAAACGATCATAAAATCCTCTGCCTTGCATTTAATTGTTTAGAAGATATCTCATTTTATATTTATGTTATTTTATCCAGTCACATGCTGGAAGTTGTATTTCTTTAGATTTGATTTGCGATGATAGTTTTTTTTTATTTGAACTTCCGGCATTGTTTTATTTTATTTTATCCAGTCACCATCTCAAAAAAACATGGTTAAAATATTTTTTTAAAAATTTGTTAAAAAGAGAAGCTTGAGTTATACATTAAAACACTGATATCACAAGTTCATCTCTTTTTAATTAAAAGCTAAATATTCTTCATTTTGTAAAGCATTTATAGACTCGTGCTACATACTATGCAGCTATTTACTTCATTTAGACTTTTTTATAGATGTATTTCTATTATTAAACAAAGCTGATTTATTTAATTAATAATATTGTAAAAGTCACAAAAAAATTCTTTGCATTTTCTTTTTTTAAAAAGAAAAAACATATTTCATATTTATTTCATTTCATGCAGACACGTGCTGAAAATTGCATTTTTAAATGTTTAATTTGCAATAATTATTTATTTTTTTAATTTGAGTTTTTATCTATCTGATGGCAACCTATTGATAAAAGATAATTTTTCCCCTTCCACTCGTAACGTGCTCCTGCAGATTAAATTTTATTGTTTTGTCCGAAATATATTGTTGAAACATGAAGTTGAAATGCTTCTTTAAAAATTCATTACAAATAGAAGCTTAAGTTAAATGTTAAAACACTGATACTATTAGAAAGTTAATTTTTTTTATCTTTAAATTGATGTTAAAATCATTTTTATCCGATAATATTTTCGGAAGTTATAGCGGAAAAACGTCGAAATTTCGCTTAAATTTTAATTAATTCAAATTCTAATTAAAAATTCGAAAAAAGGGCTCCGAGGTGCACATTCCGAACCTCCAAGGTATACATGTACCAAATTTGGTAGCTGTAGGTCCAACCGTCTGACCTGTAGAGCGCCAACACACACACACACACACGCACACACACACACACATTGAGCTTTATTATAAGTATAGATGAGATGACAGTCAATCTATTGAATACTTGCTTTTTTTGACATAGCTAGAAGCACCGACAACTATAATAATTTCCACTTTGAGTTGTTTTTTCCCCTTCTTTCTTTCCTATTAGGACATGGTTGAAAAAAAAATGACTCAGTAACAATTCTTAAAAGCACCTGTCCCTCTGTTTTGTCCTCTTATCGTTCCAACCATCTTTGTGGTTTGTGGCAATAATACTTTAATTTTCCTGCTTTTTGTTTCGACTCTAAAATTAAACTTGTCCTTGACAAAGTGGCATATCTTTTCGTCACATGTGCTCTCGGTCGGGGGATGTGCTGAGTATATAGGAACAGTCGAATCGTTAGACACGAAGTATATTTAGGAATTCCCTCCTATAAACGTTCCTCGTGAGTAATTTGGGCTTGCGGTTTGGGGTTTTTTTTTTTTTTTCTTATGAGTTTAACTAATTTTGTTTTTAGACCTCTGGAGCGTATCGTTACTTTGTCTATTATCTTTAATTAATAGTAAAGTGTGTTGGTCATTTCAAAGATAAGTTAATAAACACTCATGTCCCTGAATCTCTATTGTGTACGAGTATGTTGCCCTCTAGTTAAATAAACAAACTTTTAGAAGTAAATATAAGATAGTATGAAGTCCTGGAACGGGCCTATTGACAGTTTAACTTTAGACCCTCCCCCTCTCATCTTTTTAACGTCCAAAAACATTTTGAATTCAATTTAACTCCTTAATTGTCGTGCAGGTCTGTCATACATGAAGAAAATTCCAACAAACTGTATTGTACTCGTGTTCTACATAGTTTCTGAAAATTTTAATTTTATCGTGCTTACCTAATTCTTTTTGTGCATGTGTGTGTGCAATTTTTCCTTACATGATGGATCCAAAGAAAATTGATAATAACTTTTATTTTATATTCTATTAAATGATGATCTAGATTACTAATCCCTAAAACATTGATTTAGAAATAAATTATTAAATTTTTGAAAAAAAAATATTGTATGTTGTATAAAAGCAAAACCCTTTTAAGAACATAGTGTAAATCATTATAAATTTATTTGTTTTCCATCTAATATATATATATATATATATATATATATATATATATATATATATATAATTTTCTTTGTTTAACAAACTATTTGACTTAGAAAAAAATATTCTTCATGATTAGGTAAGTTTCTTTTATAATTAGATTTAAAATTCTGTAAATATTTTTAAAAAGTAAATAATCTAGTAATTTTTAGAAATATATTTCAGTTTTTTTAACCACTATTAATTTCTGCCTAATGTGTTTTTTAAAAGTAAATATTATAAAGAATCGTCGTAAAAATATTTAAATGTGTGTCAGATTCAAGTGAATTTGCTTTTATACCTTATACACAAAGAGTTCAACTTAAAAAAATAAACAAAATGGGAATTTTTTAAATTAAATTTGTTAATATAATCTAAATGCTGTAATACAGTAACAAGATAATTATTTATGAATACATATGCAACATTGTAATATAGATACTTATGAATAAATCTTTCAGTTGCAAAGCAAATTGATTGTTTTATGTTGCTTGATAAACATTTGTAAAACACGAAAAATATTTCAAGTATAATTAAATTATGTCCGGAAATTTAATATGATTATAATTTAATTAATAAGATTAAATTGGCTTTGAAAATTAAGCTAATTTTAATTTTAATAATATACCTGTAATAAATCAAATAAAAGCACATAATTAAATTAAATTGAAAATAATTTTTTTTAAATTGGTGTTCTTCAAAGTTTGAAGACTAAAGTCCCCCACGCAATAGCCTTCTTTTCCTAATTGATAATCCAGCTCCACGTACATGAAGTGAAATTCAGTCATTTAAATTAACGAGAATGAAAAAGTGACCCATATTGTCATGTTTTGCATTTGTTATTGCAAGACGAACTTTTTTTAAAGATAAATTTAATTTTTTTAATGTTTGTTTGAAAAATTCTGCACCCAAAGCTTAACTTTTATGGAAGACCATTTTCTTTACCTTAGTCTTATTTTAAAGTGACCATATTTTCTGAAACTCAATCACAAAAGCAGTTAGACATTAGTCCAATCAAGAAGAAGGGGAGAGAGATAATAAATAAATCGGAAACAAATATGTAATTAATTATAAAATTATTCATAAGACATGAAGATATAAGAAAGCCTTAATATATTTTGCCATTATATGTTAAATGTTTCAAAAAAAAAAAAAAAGTTTGAACTACCATTACACAAATCAATTCTTATAAAAAAATTTTTATAACTTTCTCTAATATACTGATATAGAATTAGTCAATATTTATTTACTCTCTCTCTCTCTCTCACAGACACACACACATAAATATATTAATCTGTGATACTGAATTTAAATTCAAGACGAATCCAGTACTTCGCTTCACAAACTGAAATCGTAGCTAACACTTAAAAAAAAAAGTGCTTCACTTTACAGATCACTTCTCTCTGCAAGTTTGAGGTAAACACAAACTATATTATATATAT
>JAPMOQ010045292.1:3657511-3721644 GCA_026543055.1 Argiope trifasciata
TATATATATATATATATAACCATTTAATTTATTTCCATGTAAAATTCGAAAGGAAGCAGAACATTTTAATTCAAATCTGAGATTCTTTCTCAATCCACTGAAAGCAGTTAACACCTTACATTGAATATCGCTGTGCAGCATTTGAAACAAGACCGATTTACATTAAAGAGAACCTCCAAAAAATCGATTTCGATAGTTAAAAAATTATTTTTAAGAACTTAAGAGGCGATATAATGTATTTAAATCATAAATATTATATATCTGAATAATACAAGTCATGAGAATAAAGACTGCATTGAGACATATCTGCCAATTTAAAACTGCGCGCCTTTGTTCGCTCGTTTTCCCTCCGCGACTTGGTCAACGCCGGAAAATCCCTTTCTCGCTTTTCCCTTTTCCTAGACTCTCTCCAGTCTGGCCGCTCCCAACCTTGACATTGAAAAACCCAGGTTTCTTCCCGTCCTCCCCCCGCTCTCGGTCACCATGACAACCCCATCTCAGGCTTGCGTCATTGCGTCGCTATGACAACGCGGGGTCCCGGGACACGCGTGTGCTGCTGCCTGCGTTGCAGTATAGGGAGTACGTATACTTAGAAAATTTCAAGCTTCTGTAAAATTGCACGGAAAATCTCCACATCAACCAGAATCTGGCTGCAACCGAAGCCAGTTGATTCCGAACCGAAAAGAAACTGGATAACCATTCGCCGGCTGCACTTGTACTTGCCGGTTGGTGCGCGCTCCTAAATTTCGCAGGTAAGCCTATTTTTGCAGTTGCACAGGTAAGCAAAGGGTTACATAGGGGTGTGGGTATTAAAAAATTTGCGACCGGCAGTGATGAGAAAAGCACGATTTTTTTTGCACCTGCTTTGTCATTATGTCATTATTTGTCAATGCTGCAGTAAGTTCATCTTATCAGAAGTAAAGAATATCCTTTGATGTGCATAAATTTTGATGCCACTGCTTAATTCGAGATATTTTTAACATTATTGTTACATCTTGCTATTGCGCAAGACATTTTTAAAGCAGCAATGATTTAAGAATTCCCATATTGAAAAATATTATAATGAAATATAAATTAAAAATTCTTGCACAAATGAAATGAGTGATTTCAGATTGGAGTATTCATATATTTCGTTTTTAATGCTGTTGCATATAAATGTATTGTTAATAACTTTGATTTTTTAAATATTATTATCGGCATTAAATTTTTTGTAGCTGTTCATGCGTATGTTAAATAAGTAAAAACATTCCGATGAAGTTTAAATGAAATGTAAATGCTTAGTGAAATTGCAATTTATTGCATTATATTTTTCATAATTGTACTTTGCATTTATGTTAAATTAAAAAAAATATTTGTTAGAATATCTTATATTTAACTGCTTCCAAGCATTATCTTACTTGTTGAAGTTTCTTTGATATGCGATATATATACATACATGTCGTAAACTTAATAAATTTTAGAAATTTATCAGTTAAAATTACCAATCAAAAATACTAAAAATTAATTAAATGCTAATTTTTTGAAATATTTTCTGGATATTCATATTATAAATTTATGCAAAAAAATCTATAAAATTATTTTGCATATTTTGAAATAAAATTAAAGAACTTTTTGATTTTGAGAAACTTTTTCCTCCTTTTAAAAACATTTCCAGCGAAAAAATTCACAGCACATGCAAAATATAACCTGCTAAATCTACCAGCGGCTCCGTTTTGAGTGCGAATCAGAAAGCAAGCAGTAGTAGACACAACTCCACCTCCCACAAAATAGAGATAATTTCGCCAATTCGGCGACAGTAAAAGACTTGGCATGCTTTGCTATTTTGCGAATAAATTCGCTGACATCAGTGACAGCTCCGAGATCAACTGAAGTTAAATTATATAACATACATACTGAAGTAGGGAAAGATAGAATCATGTGGCATTAGATTAAATTGCAGTATTTTTCTTGTTTCAAAATGGAAATTTACTAATTAGTTTTTCCGTAATGAGTGTCGTATTTCGAATAAATGCATGGATATTATTGTGTAATAAATATGACACCTTTTTCTGATGATTATTTTGAAACCGTCTATGGGTATATTCGTCGAACTGTTGTATTTCAGTTGATCGTCTTTTTTTGCGTAGTTTATTTATCAGAAATAAATTTAATGGTTCTGTCATATATTTAGTATGCATCTATTTAAGCCGGAACCGTATATCTTTATAAAAGAATGCTACATTTTTTATTCATCAATAAAAAAAATGAATATAGATAATATTGCTAACTATAATTGTTTAGATATTGCATGTTTAAAAGAAATTGAATTAAAAAAGTTTAGTTTTATACGAATATTTTGAACTTTTTTGTATCTTATTATCATTTTTTCAAAGCTTTCTAATTATAATGCAATTTTTGACATAATATCATATTTCCGATTGATTAAAATTTCAGTAAATATTGAAGCTCATTTCCTACTTCTTCAAATATAAAGAAATGAATACTTTTTTAATTTAAATAATTCATATCATATCACATATATCATGAAAGTTCTACATTTTATCTTAACTAATTGGTTTTTTTTGTGTAGTTTATTTATCAGAAATAAATTTAATGGTTCTGTCATATATTTAATATGTATCTATTTAAGTCGGAACCCTATTAACTAAAGAATACTTAATTTATGTAAATGAAAAACATTTTAGAAGGATTTAAGGATCAATAATACGTAAGCTGAATTTATTTTATTTTTGGTGGTTACAATAGCCAGTTTCTTAAGTGTTTTCATGTGTGTTAATGTTTACTGTATTTTTTTGCCAATAGCCAATACTCGCATCAGTATAATTCGACATAATAAATGACTTTAATTATCATTTTAACAAAAATTTGTATTTTTTTACAGATAGCGTTCGTTTTTTTACTTAAATAATTTTATTTCATTAAATTAGTAAGACTGAATTGGATTTTTAGGGTTTTAATCGGGCAGGAACCAGTTCTAACTATACGGCGCCAATTGAATGAACTGGTAAATATTTCGATTACAAAACTATGTTTAAATAGATAGTTTCCCTGGTCATATTGACTTATGGATATCTTGAGGTTCTGTTTTCACCATGATGCAAAATAATTAGTATTATGTAAAAGATCGAATATTAGATATCAGGTGACAGCCTCAAAATGTGAAATTTATATCAGATTTCAAATGGAATAAAAATTAATTATTATTGCACTATAATTCCCCAATGATTTGAAAAGATATGTTAAATGAATTTTCGTTAATTTTGTAAATTAGAAGATTTAAAAAAAAAATGATACAATTATAAGTGGATTCATAAAAATAATAATGTTTAAAAAAATCGAAATCTCGATTTTAGAACTAAATTTTCGAAATTAGTTATTTTAACGTCCCATTCTAAAGCAACATTAGGGCTATTTTGGGCTGGACCTCGTAATTTTAAACCACGATCAGATGACGAGGACGACACCCCCTCTCCACACCACACCACACCAGTGGAAGGACGTTTGGCCTGACAGATTTAACGTGAAAGAGACCCCCTTAAACGACGGCTGTTCGGGGGAATCGAGTCTCAAACCTGAAACCCTTCGGTTCCGAAGCCGAGACCTTACCACCAGGCCACAGCGACCCAACTGAATTTTCGAATTTATTACTAGCTTAGTTCTTCTGATAAAGTTACGGCTCCGTGCTTAGGGTTTATCCACTGTGTGTAGAGAGCTTGATGCTCATAAAAATTAGCGAGGATCAAAGAATCACTTGTTATACATAAATTAGAAAAGGAAGGTGCCGATTCATATAAGTTTAGTTTAGTTTAGTTTAGTTATATTAACTTCCAGTTGTAAAGCAACATTTGGGCTATTATGGGGCGGAACTATTAATTTTGAATCACGGTCAAATGACGAGGACGACACTTGAGCTGCCATTCCCCTCTCCACACCACACCTGCAGAAGGACGTTTGACTTGACATTTAACGTGTAAGACCCTCTTACACGACGGTCTTCTGTGGAATCGAGTCTCGAATCTAAAATCTTCCTGTTCCGAAGAAGAGACCTTACCACCAGACCACCGCGGTCCTCTGTATGTGTTGTACACGCCATCTAACTATCGTTTAAACGAGTTCTATCAAAAATATCCTCAGTGCGACAAGTTTAATTAATGACATTGAAATAATCTCATTATATTTCATAATAAATTGAATTCTTAGAATGAATTTCAATTCTATTATAAACTTGATTTTACTCGAATTATGATACTTTTTATTAAGATTAGATTCATAATGGTAATATTATTTATTATTTGCAAACTGATTAATTATGAATGTTTCTTGTTGAACTGTAACCGCTATTCTTAAATATCTAACAGCTACACAACAAATATTATGAAGAAACTTTTAAGAATATGGCTAACCAAATAGCGACTATGTTGCATAAATGATTTTTTTTCTATTCCGTTGATAATATTTTCCTCACGATCCTTTTTCAGGCTCCGGAAAGCATTTTCCCAGCGCTGCTTATGATTGCTGTAGGCGTTGGAATGAAGAAGTTCTAGGAAAGAAAAAGCAAAGGGAAAAAAAAATTCCGAGGAGAAAATTTCGCTCGATCCCCAGATTTTTATCGATTTGTTTTGACCCTGAAACTCTTGGCTGTCTTTTTGGCGAGAGAGATGGCGATTTGTTTGGGATTCCTGGTGTGATTTGCGCGGGTAGTGTGAATTTCGGAATGGAGTTAGCGAAAAGGTAAGTGGAGTTTTTGCTTTTAAGTTCCAACGCCTTGTTTTAAAAGGAAGTTAAATTTAGATTCTCTTCACAAACGGGTGTTAAGTTTGCACGGTTAATTGTTATTTCAAAAAAGAGAATTTAGATTTTGACATTTTATGACGTCATTTAGGGGAGGAAAATATAGATTTGCTGACTTCGTTATCCAAGTTCTTTTTTTTTTTTTTCGGGAATCATTAATTTCAGGCCTTATTATTATTTTTTTGCACCTATATATCTATGCGTTAATAGATGTTGGGAAAAGGAAAATTCTCTTAAAAGGCACTTTTTATAATTTAAATACTGTATAATTTAAGTAAAATTTGTGACGTTTAGGAAGTCTGCTCAAAATATCATTTAATTAAAAAGAGGCAGAAAACCATTTTAAACTTTTCTTTGATTAATAACTTCATAATTTATGCGATAAATTTATATTTTATTGTTTCACTATAGTATTATCAGTTATAAAATATTTTATTGCTTAATCGCCTTACATTATTTGTTATTTTTAAAAAAACAATATTAAAGTTATTTTTTAATGGAATTTTAATTTGAGGCAAAATTTATCATATCTAACAACTAAAAAGGCAGTTATGAAAATATTTAAAGTCGAATTATCTTATTCTCCGATTTGCATATTTGGCTTATTTCATCGATATTTCTGGTATTTGTACAATTTTAACAAAATAAGATTTTTTACTATAAATTCGAAATTAGCACTTAATGTGAGATTATTATTGTTAAACTGTGGAATTATTATTGAAGGAATGCTTATTTTATTATAGTTGTGCAGCTGTCGCTTCTTTTGATTTATTATTCCCAAAATCACCTTTATCAGCAGCAAATTTTATCCCTATAATGAGGCTTTATGTCAATGCATTTCTGTCCAAATATAGATAATCTTTTGTTAAATAGCAACTTTGCCTTAGTTTTTTTTGAAAACCCCGATATGCTCACCACTGCACTAGATAATGGTCAAAACAGATCTTGGATATCTTAGCCAGTGCCTTTTATTTCGATGCATCTTTGATAGAGCATTAAAAGATTATGTAATGCTTGTAAAATTTCATATTGTTACAAAAATTTTTAAAGATAATTGATGTTCCAGCTATAATCAAAATAAGGCAGTGAGCTAATTTTCGCGTTTCTGATTTCGATTTATGTCATTGATTTTCCTTGTATGATACAGGTGTGCAATACCGGCTAAACTGGGCCAAAAACATGTTAATTTAATTTAAAATATAAAAAACATTAATTCATTCAAACAGTTGTAAAATTCAATAGTAAAAGATTGAGTAAAATACGATGACATAATTAGATACTATGCATAAAATTAATATCATTAGCAAATAAGAATACGTTGGTGTGATAATCTTCACGTATCATTTCTTTTGAATTAGTATAAGCATTTCCAATTTATTTTATCCTTTAAACGTGGCTATTTGGGCGTACACATAAAATATTCCGTTTGTTTGTTTGGTTTTCTGGCGCAAAAGCCATATCTGACCATGCTGCGCCAATTAAATGGTAAAAATCATTTCGATGATATTAAAAAGTTACTCCGATTTAAAACTAGGCAAGGTTAAAATTCCACAAGCCGATGTATTAAAACTGCATTTAAAAACACCCATGAAAAAAAGCAAAAATATTAATTACTGAAACTCGAAAAAAAGATTACTAATTGATCACAACCTAAAAAAAATTCAACAAAACAATGGTCTGTAAGAATTTAAAAACATTAGAGTGAGATCTCTCACCCAGGAGTTCACTCATGTCTATAGAAACTGTATTAAAAACCTTAACCTATTATTATTAAAAACAGAAGAATCGATTAAAACATGACGTACACTTAAAACTGTATGGCATGTCCTACATGTTGGATATGGTTCACCAAATAAAAGGTGTTTGTGGCTGAAGCGGGTATGACCAATACAGAGCCTAGTTAATTTTACATCAAGTGCAAGCATTGGGATGATAGGCTATAAGCGAAGCATTGATTAGAGAGAATGCAGCTTATTGGAAATTTGCTGATCTCAAGATCATTGCCACAACATGTGAATGTGCCGAGCAAACATGTTTTTGCATCTCCATGCGGAAGCTCACTCCTGAATAGTGCTTGCCGATTTTGATACAGCATCTGCCATTTCATTTCTAGGTATTCCAACATGGCTCGGAACCCAGTAGTATAGAAATTCGAACCCTTTCTTTTGAAAGGATTGAAGAAAAACCAGGATTTCCAAAGGAACCGGTTGCATTAGATTACTGAAATTGGAAGGAAGATTCCAAAGCACTCTCGCTGTCAATATAGATACAAAAGGTGCATGTACACGAAGTACAAATCACCTGAAGAGCGTATATTATTGAAACCAATTCAGTAATCAAAAAATATGTTGGAGGGAGAGAGAGAGAGGATTGTACCCCATCTTTAACAAGACGGAGCTGAACGAAGTACATATTTGACTGAAATATACACGACTCTGGTAAAGCTTAGTTCACTCAGTCGAAGTTTAAAGGCCTTATCACACGGCGAAATATCGTCGGCACTTTCCGTCAGCAGAAAATGACTTCATCGTGACGTCACTTCAAAGTTTCACTTGGTTGGTTGAATTTCGCTTGCGGACAATATTTTCATCACTATCGTAGGCAGTTTCTAGCTGGATAGAAAAAGTTGTCGATTATGAAAACCTTGCTTAACCGGTTCTGAGGGTAGAAATGGAAAAAAGCTGACGGAAAGTGCGGACGATATTTTGCCGTGTGATAAGGCATTAAGACAATCGGCTTTAAAGTCAGTAATAGATTGCGGTTTGAAGTGAAGTTTATTTAATTATGAATATTCATTACATTAAAATGCATGAAGACCGGAGTTTGGAATTTGTCTATTCAAAGTTCGATTTCACTTAAGATCCGTAGTGGATGTCTCTGGACCATGTGATCTCTTGAGTTTAATATACTCATAATGGAGAAATGTAGAAGAGAAATGCCAATCAGCAGTTCCAGTTATTGTCTTTGTACAGAAGTCTTGATTAAAAATTGTGAAATGTCTTCAATTTATCCTTTTAAAATGGAAGTTAATTTACTAGTTCATGAACCGTTTTTTAAGCACACAGTTTAAGTTGTAAATCATATGCATGCATTATCTCTTTGTACTCGAAACAGTAATTCAATGCAAAATTATACACCCAATACAAGGGATTGCTTATTGTTCCGAAAAATAAATATCTATAATTGTTTCAAGTTGAATTTTCCCGAAAAATTAATTTCTTTTTACTCTGTAGGCAATTTTAACAATAAAAATTGTAAAGCAAATAAAACGTCAAAATGATGCACCACTTTGAATGGTGACCACTAGTCACCTCCCAGGTGTAAAGGGATAATAGATAAAATCTTCTTTTGTGTGAAATTTTCCAACTTCAAAGAATGAATGCCTTTACTCAGCAGTCATGCATACATCTCTATTACGCGAGTCCCTGTATTAACATGAGTAAAAAAAAAATACGGTTGCTCCACGATCAATGTTATTGGATCGAAGAAATTGCCTTCTCCAATAATTCATATTTTTGAAATATTTTATGAAATTTATTAGACTGAAATATAAAATTTTTGAAAACTATCAGGGTGCAGATAGTTTTCTGTAATGATGACAACAACAACAAAAAAAAATTGCTTTAACATTTAAACTCTTCAACTGTTGGGTATATTATTGGTAATTCGTAATTTCTTTATCACCGTGTTAAATTACTTTAAAATATGTCGGAAGTGTTTTAAAGATTCATACAACACACAGAAAAAGTCAGAATATACAAATTTCACATTGAACAATAAAATAATACAAAATATTATAGTTTCCGATCCTAGCTAAATAATTTTTAAAGCGTATGCATTTTTGCATAATGATAAAACGCATGGCTTATGTTTCTTATCGAAAGGAATACTTAGTACGAAGAAGGGTGAAAAGGACAAAGAAGGTAAAAAATGTTGCCAGAAAATTAAAAAAAATATTCTTACAAACGTTTTTACTGTGCCTGGAAATATTTGGTCTTTAACGGTGTATAAATAAAAAGATATCGAATATATCTGTTTTAAACAAAGTATCAATCTTTAGCAATAAAGTACAATGGCATAATAACACTTAAACTCATTAAATTGGGCGTTTAATTTACCACTCCCAGCAGCTTACGCAAAACAATGTTTTCTTAAACGAACGATCAACAATTTTTCGGCTATCATTTTCTTTATTTGTCGCCGAGAGTTCTCCGATCGTGGTACCAACCTGAAATAAAACTTCAAGATCATTAAATATTAAAGAAAACTAAGGTTAAATAAATACCTCCCACGTATTTAATACCCCCATAAAGAAGGCAAGAGACTCTTTGCCCTCTATTCAACAGGAATAAGCAGTTATTAAGTACAAACTTATCACCCAAGCACATCTTATGCAGCGATTACCGAACAATAATTATCGGAGAATATACATTTCGGAATGTAGTAATTTTTTTTTCCTTCACTTTTTTGCACCACATCTTTAATCTGGAGGCAAGTCCTACGCTCTTAAAAAGTAATGGTGAACGGTATTTGAACTTCCTGGCAATTACAGCCACAGATAAGGCCGCCATGCATCCACATATACCTGTTTCTCAATACACCCCTCCTTCTACGATTTAATTACCTAGTGCCATTTTCCCGCAAGCATCGAAAAGCTATTTTTTTTTCCCGTCTATGACATGACATCGCCTTTCTTTAATTTCCATTCTGCAGTTATTGTGTTCGGATCTCCTGGACATTAAAGGGCAGATAGATTCGGGGCGTGGTGCTATGTATTGATTGCCTATTCGTTCCTTTTTCTTGTTTTTATTTTTAATGTCGATAAGGTATCTGAGCGTGGGATTTGAAATGGTTGACAGGGGTGGGTGTATGTATGCACCACCCCCATCAATACCAACCCTTGGTGACGTCCTACGCTGGAACGCAGACGAAATTTTAAGATTCATGTCGATAGATGGTTGTGTCGTTTCTCAATACTTATCGGAAATATTTAGGTTGTTTCCCGTGGGTTAAGATAAATGACAACGGTTGGGTGAAGCAAAATTAATAATTGAATTAATGCATGAGCCAATGAATTCTGCTATATCATTTTGAATTAATTGAATAAATTACTTCCAGTTGATTGGTACATGGCAAATAAATTAGAAAACTAATAATTCTGACTTCATGTGCATGGAATTTTAAAGATTAATTTTGTAAAGGAATAAAAATCGATCCAAGTAAAAAAAAGAGCCATCCTTGAACTACTCCGTAGGTATTTAATCTAAAGCATTTTGCGAAAGCAAAACAGAGATCAAAATTGTAGATTAAATAACTTAATAAAATACTTTAAAATTTAAAACAAAATTAATAAATCTTAAAACTTAAAGTGGCTGAATAAATTTTTTTTCTTCAATCGCATTGCTATATGAGCAGTTTCACTAAATCATCAAATCGCATTAAGTTAAATACTTTCGTATCTACATCTATAGAACTTAAAAAAATTGAAACAAAAATCTTAAGAATTTCCATATACTTCATCTTATTAAAAATAACAATGCATAAGTAATATTTCAGGGTTAAATACGACTAAGAATTTATTTACTAAAAAGAAAACTTATTTTTAATGTTTAAATCATTAGAATATTATTGATAGTATATTTAACGAAGTTTCATACATTTTTGCCACACCTATATTATTGATCTCTTTATCTTATTAACGTTGACTTTTTTAATGCATAAAAGGATCTGAAATCTTTAGTGAATAAAATTATAGGAAATTTTTGTGAATAAACGTATATGAAATTTTGGTGCATAGAGGCACTGGAAAATTTAAGTGCATATAGAAATCGGAAATTGTTTTAATACATCCGGGCATTCAAATTTTGTTTAATGCATAAAGATATAACGAAATGTATCGTATTTGTTATAAGAAATTTACAGCTAAAGTAAAATCCGAAAAAAGATATTGCTCCAAGTTAAAATAGGATTTGTGGTTGCTATGGTCAGATACTCCGAATAACACACGATTTTCTTGCAAATGCTAATTGCTTTTCCTATGGCTTCCTCCATTTCCGGTAAACCACGAATTTCTATTGAAATAAGAAATTGGGAAAGAAATTTTATCTTTTTTTCCCCTCTTAACGAAATAAATAGTTGGTTAAAAAAATATTTTTTTAAGACCAGTAGTTACTCATAAGCTCCTTAAATGAATTTTATACCATATATTGAAATATTATTATTTATGTTTATTTTTACAGACACTGCTTTTTATTGAATATTCAATAATCCCCCTCCTTCCAAAATAAAGTCGGATCGTAGAAATTTACGATATGTTGAAAGTTCTGTATGTAAGGATTCTACAGTACTTTGAGATTTGAATATCCCATGTATGGTACTATATTTAAAACACGCTGAACTCTGATTGAAATTTTGTAATAACCATTGGGATAAATAATTATGATTCATAAAGTATTGCATTTTGCATTATTTCTGGTGATATTTTGATGAATTTTAAATGGGTGCCTAAAATAAATATTAAATTATTCCCTTTTAGAATATTAATCTATCTACGGAAAAGACGAATGTAGATAAATATCTGATAAATTCCTTTTTTTTTTAGCGCTTAACCTTTAACTTTTATCGAAAGCCTAACTTGCAACTACTTTATATTTCATTCATTGTATAAAAAGATAAAATTTTTCTTTATTTCCAACATTAGATTACATCTTTTTTTCTGGTAAAAAAGGTAAAAATCACTCTATGAACAATCAAGTAAAATTACGAAAAAAAGCTCAAAAATAACAGAATGTTAAAGATAATAACATTAATAATATTTCAGGATTCTATTTCTGCACTTTTCGATTATTGTATTTCGCTTAAGAGGTAGTCGATAGAAAGTTCAAAAGTAATTACGAATTAAGTGATTTATCTGAATCCTTCATATTGCTGAACGTTAACACCTCCTTCCAACTTTGTTTTCACCCATTTTATTTTGACGAAATAAATGTCTTCTGACGCATGCGCAAAAGTATGAAGAATTTCCGAATCCGAAAATGAACAGTAGTTATATTTTATTACAGGGTAACGTTTTGGTTTACGACTATAAGGTAATAATATAAATTTAGAATGTTTGATTCTTTAATTATAAACAATTCATTTAGTTTAATTTATTATAAATTAATAAATTCTTTTATAATGGTGAATATATTTTTATTATTGTTATTATTTAAACGTTTGATCCAACGTCAGTGATAACTCTTAACTATCTTCTTGGAAAATCATTGAATTTTATGTCTTGATTGACGATGAATAACGTTATTTTTATTTAAATCAACCAGCAGGTGTCTTCTATATTTGACTTTTCTCATAAACTTATAAAATATGGGGCATGCATTTTGTATAAAGCTTCGTTATGTAGAGAAGCGAAATGAGACCTCGATTTGTGTTTTTGACGTTAATCGACTGCGTCCAAAATTTGTTAAAATTTGTAATTCGGATATCAAGCATCTAGTACTAAATTAAATTTTTTCTTGCTTGGTGTACTTTTGAAATAAGCTGATTTAAGTGAAACTCTTTGTTGAATTTAATGAGAAATGAGTTTTGGTTTTAAAATTCTCGTATGAGGACCGTATTCTAAAATTCAACTGTCTAGCATTTGATAATTTTTTTAAAAACTTCTGCTTTCATGCGCGGACATAAGTACTTATAAACAGATGTATTTATAAGTAATTATCAACTTGCTAAAGAATTTCAGTCAACATTTGACTCAAATAATATATATAATATTGTTTCACAAACTATATATCATCATCGTATCAACAGTTTTACATTGCTCAAAATAGAGATGACATTGCCTCATATAAATTTCATCCTTGTGATTCATTTTGTTTTAAAAATATATTGTTCAGACACATGGAACAAGTTCTAAAAATACTATTTTTTGGACTCTTTGAAAATTTAATTCTTCAGATCTTGAAGGTCACAATAATCTTTGTATATTTAATATAAAGCAAAGGTAGAAATCCCGTGAAATGTAAAGATCGATTGATAAACTTTTAATGTCATTTCTAAGTTCGGTATGTTTGACTTATCCTACTTTTTTTTCTTTTAATTAACAATCAAACTAAATATATAAATATGAGGCCAATAGATGATAATCAATACCATTTGACGCCGAGGTCATTTTATAGACGTGATAAAGATCTTACTAAATAATTTAAAGGATTGTCAAAAGTGAATTAATTATCTATGCCATGGGGCATGATTTAATCTAACCATGATCGGCCATTCTATGCACTTGCCGTACCACCGAGAGGTTCTCTCCAGAGAGAGGTCCCCACCGAGATTAAGAATTGAAACAGTGTTCTGAACAATAATAATGTTACACATACTAAAAGTCTGCAAGCTTGTTTCCATGTGGCTGGCTGAACATTGACTGACGCCTTTACAAACATCGCAGTGATATCAATAAAAAGGCAGGAAAAGTACATTTATAAATAGGGAAATCCCCTTCAGACACATTAAGACAGAACGGAGTGCCCGGCGCTTAGAAGTCTAGGCTAAGTCTGGGTTCGAATGGACTTGTAAATTATCAACTATCTACTTTTGACTATATCTAATGTAATATTTTTTACAATCCTTTACATTACCAATAAGTAAATATAATAAGAGCTGAACTCTCTTTCAACAAATTAAAATTAAATTATCTTATATCAAGCAGATGGGTATAATGCTTAAACGCTCTTGCCATACAAAGTACCGAAAAAGAAATTGGAAAAATTGTAATTTTCCTGGAGCAATTAATAGCAAAAACAAAATGATGCATTATTAAATAAATATGCAAATGTTCGTTTTTTTTAATGCTTTTCTAAAAATTTAGGACCCCAAATGGTTTCTTGCACTCAGGCCCCTTCATAGAGAAGGCCGACTCTGAGCCTAACATACCAGTTATTTGTAAATTCTATTAAATGCATTCATGCTTAAATCAAATATCTGCATTTAGATCTGAGTAGAACTTTTATTTTCCCTTTTGGTGACGTCAAGCATACACAAAAAAAATAAAATCATTCTTCTCAATCAATTTCTTTTGTAATCACTATAAAAACTACATACGCATTTATAAAGGGATAAAATGAAAAAAAATATATTTCCGTGGAATTATAGCCATTGTAAATACCAGAGTTGATATGTTTTGTTAAATATATTATTTATTATGATTAACCCTTCCAAAAAACGGCGTCTTTTCCACCTCTTGCATAGGCATTACTGAATTTTTGTTTTAAATCTACAGTTAAATGGAAAATAGCTTATAATGCTATACTCACTTAGACACGCTTCGATATCTCACATTCCCCATTATATATATTTTTTATACATAGGAAATGCCTTGGAAAAGGTCATTTGACTTCTCGTGGTAGGTTTAGAATATTAATTTAACAATAAATGTCCAAATTAAGACGTATAATCTAATTAGGAAATTAAATAAATTCTGTCAAGGAATGAAAAATAATTTGATTCTTAAACGGCTAATAACCCTGTTTCATGTAAATGTATTCGATTTTTTTAAAAATATTTATAGGCTATGAATACATTGTAAATACTTTTTTAGAAATTGGTTTGAAATTTACCATTATAACATTTTATCACAAAAATCACAAAAAAACTTCAAATTATAAAAATTAAGATTCTACTTTATAGATTGACTCAGATTGTGAAGTAATGAATTGAAAATGCATTATCAAAGTAGCGAATCATATAACCGATTTAATACCAAATTTAGTTTTGTCATGCATTACTTAAATTATAACTTTCTATATTTAGGTGTGTTTTTTTTATGGAATGAAAATGAAAATTAATATTTTTGAAAATTAATATATTTGGTTACATGAAAATTAATATTTTTTTAGAAGTTTGTGATGAACAAATCATTAATTAGTAAACTATCCGTATACAATCACTTGATATTTATCATTTAAAATTAAACAATTTGTGAATGGGATTTATATTTTAACAATGCATTTGAAACCGAAAAAAAAAATTGTAATATTTGTCGTTGAAAAGTCTAGTTTTAGACTTGATTTATTACATTAAATCCTGTTCTCGCATTTCCTGAGAGTTATTTTATATCGGAACGTTTGATTAAAAAAAAAATGACCTCTCCTAAGCCGAGTCCTATTTTTCTGATTTCGTCAGTCAACGATGAAGTGGATTGATCCACAATGCCATATTTTTATTACAATGCGCCAATTTTATAAACAAGTTGGATAAGCTAAATGGAAGCCAAATGATGACATTCTGAATTTATTTTAAAGTCCCAAATTTTGACTTTGTGTCTCAAATTTGATCTTATTTCGAGTTAAATGCCTGTTTACCCATAAGTAATTTTTTGTGTTTGACCCATTTTTGCTTCATAAATAAATAGCTGAGATTGAGAAAAAATGATGGAATAAAGTTAGATAGAACGTGGGAAAAAAATACAACTGTGAAATATTCAATTACTTTAAGAATGTCAATAATATTAAATTTTAAAAATTGCAAACTTAACTATGAGTGATCAATCAGGATGATCAAACACTCAAATTAGGCAATTGCTTAATTAGGGGTCTCGCAAATTCAGATATCTTGAAGGCTTCGAGAAATGTTAGAATATTTTTAAGCCTTAATTTTTGGGGTTTCATTAAATCTAGAAGGCCTGTGCTAGTGAACTTATTTAAAGTAAAATCAAGTATCTTTAATTAAGAATTTTAGAACATTTTTTTCTATCGAAATTCTCTTGAACACACACACTATATATATGTATTCGGATTTTGTTATAATTTTTTCATTGTCTTGCCTTTTTCATTGTTTGTTTTTAATCTTGATTTTTTTAAAAGATATATTTGTAGTACGAAGAAAGTATCGTAATCATCAAAAAAATTGAACTCGAGATTTTGAAAAATCTTCATGTTTTAGATACACCCCAAAAGTTCGAAAAACAAATTTTTGGAGTAGCCCATTTCGTCTGTCTCTCTTTGAAAAAGATACTCGAAAAAACTTTGAACTAAACAATTGAAATTCCGTATACGATATCTATTTTAAATGTGCAGATTTCTGTGAAATTTTGAGATTCAGATTGTCAGCCCAGCTGTTCAATATAAGATAACATGACAATTACAAAACGAAAAAGAAAACTAGAGAGATAAAATTCGGCACACAGGTTTGACATCGCTAATGTAATCTTTCAAATTTTGGGCCAAATACAGCTAGAGCTTGGCTGTCTTTTGGTCTCTACTTTCAGAAACATGCAAACACGATAATTCAAAAACGCAATAACTTGAGTATATCAAATTTGTTATGGGATTTTGTGACTACAAGTCCAGTTTTGTTTCAGCAGGTTGAGATTGAGATAAAAATGTCTGAGATGCGAATTCGATTTTTGGATACTATCAATGCATGCCAGGTATTTATCGTACAAATAACTAACTGAGATGGCACAATGAATTCATTTAAGTGCTAAATCCTTGCCAAAGGTTAATATTTTGTAACTATCATACCTCTATGACATGCAAGGCGTTCTCTGGCATGACAAGTTTATTAGAGAATATGCATGAACATTTTGGGGAGACCATTCCTGCTGTTTTATATCGAGATATTAAATCTGTTAGGTGTGATGGACAATTCAATATTTTGTAATTCTGGTTTGTCAAAATTTGATGGTTAAAAAACAGCTTATAAAGAAATTAAAATTTGATTTTTAATAGATTTTCATTTTAATTTAATATTAATATTTGGATTACGATAGGAGAAAAGGTGAGCACTGCCTTGCTTTAGAGTGAATACGGCACTGAAAAATGATTCTGAATTTTAGCTATGCAACAAATTAAGGTATTTTTTAATAAGACAGTAAACTTTTAAGATATGCAATACTTTTATAAATACATATTATATTTCTCGAATTGATAGTTAAAAAAGAAAGATTATTTAAAAAGAAAATAGCCTTGCGATCAACAAATCCTGGCACAAACTATTGCGCAACAATATTGATTAGATATAATTGGAGCAACCCTTTCTGTCATGCATACTAAACAGACTCTCTCTCATGTGTACTCTTCTTGTACAAACACTTCCAAGCACCCCTCCCCCAAACATTAAAGTCCTGCATTGAATTCTGGTTCGAAGGGAGTATCAATGACGTAATTGTTTCTTAGCAACAGTTGCTGTTTCTAAACAAGCAATCGCGTGTTTCTTGCGCCCCATAATCAGCTGAATGAAATTGCTTGCCGAAAAACTCTTTTCCGCCAATTTATTCACTGATGGGGAATCAATCCGACTCGAGTTGCTGTTAGTTCCGGGTACTGAAAATCGATATTTTAGGTGGGAAAGGGGGGGAGCAGTTGGTGTTTTTCGATTTAGTCATAGAAACTGTTGGCAGTACACTCGCTAATCGTAAATATTCTCAAAACCGTTCATTTGTAATTCAGGAAGTTTTTAGCGACACGGCTGAGGCTTTATCACGTCATTTCCGAGGTTTCTAGATTTTCCTTTTCTGGTTGTGTTTGGTGGGGGGGGGGAAGAAACAAAAATAATGATATTACGACTTTGATATCTGATGTTTTGGTTGATGGTAGTGGGGTGGATTCGCGTGCATACTATCGGGAGAATTGAAGGGGAAATTTCTTTTACTACATGCAGCATGTTGCTCTTGTCGAATTGTACTCTGACATGAAATATATAATAGCACATTTCATTATGTGGACTATCTAAATAAGACTTCTGATGCTGAATAAGGGAGGGGGTAATCTATTCATCTAAGTAAAAATATTGGAATTGAAAAAAGAAGTTTTAAAATAGATCTATAAAACCTCTTAGATTCCTTATATATATAACCTCATAGCTGTATTCGGATACATTTTGTATACAATTTCCTGATTTATGGAATGAGAGAAAATTTTGAAGCACAAATTTAGAAAAACATTTTGAATTTTTTAAATATAAAAATTTTAGAATCTCATTTAAGTACGTCTTTCCTAGAAGGAAGTAATCATAAATATTTCAGACTGATATTATGTTTTCTTTTAAAAAAACAAAATGCATTTTTTTTACAGAGAGAGAGTGTGTGAGAAAGAGAAACAGGATCGCCGGAAAATGGTTGAATGTACTTTTTTGTTATCGGTCAGAACTCGAGGATTTAAAAAAAAGTAATGTTATATGACTTCAAGTTAAATGGTCTATTTTGAATTTTGTGAAAGAAAAAGGATTGTTTGTCGTTTCGAAAGAAAAGAGAAAATCATTCGTTCATTATTCCTGGACTTAAAATAATCATCAAAAAAATGAATCCAAGCATAGTAAAAGTAGCAAAATGTCGATTTCAAATTGAATGTTCATTACTTCTTATTATTGATTATTGCAATACCATATAAAGTCGTAGATTGACTCTTCAGGATTGAATTTTTTCTACGGACTGCGAATTCCGATAAAAAGTAGTTATATACTTTTTTGACGAACCTCCTCCCCCCCCCCTTTTTCTTTAACATCAACGTCGAATTTTGCCAAAAATAATGCAGATATTTATGATTTTTCCCCTTCTAAGCAACTATTAATTAAAACACCCTTCTTCTTGCATACAGCCTACCACCCCGCCACCAATGAAAGTAAGGGAGTTTGTGGTGGTCGACAACAACAGTAACAGGAAACAATAGTAAATAATAAAATGCAATAATAAATATAAATCGCGGAATTTTATTTTATCTGCAATTGACTACTACGTTATTTTTAAATGTTCCTTTAGATAACGCAATGTATTTTTAAAAAGTAGAAAAAAGAAAACTAAATAAATGTTGTAGCTTTTGCTTGTGTTACTTTATTTTATTATCTTGCTATTTTTAATCTTCGTTTATCTTTTGTTTTGCTAACTTTATTATAGCGGACTAAGCGGAATTTATAGAATTTCTAAGTCAGCACGAATTTGATTTGAGGTACTTGGGAAATTTATTGAAATACTAATATGGGCGTTTGACTCCGTGTAAACAACTAAATAAACCTTTAGATAGATGTTTTTAGACATAATATTCTTAAAACTTCGTAGAAATACTTAAAATACATTATCACGTGTTCCTCCAAGTAGGATATTCTAAAGCTATCAGAATTTGAAGAAATGCTTTATTATATGGGTAGTCACAGTGTCTTTTTAAATTATCAAGTTTTATTTCTTTTTTAAATGGGTAGACATTTATGTGGAAATCTTTACAAAATTAGATATATAAAATTTTGTTTAACAAGTACCTCTTATAACGAATAATTCACATAACAAAAAAATGAAGAAATAATATGGCTCCCTAGAGCGATATTATTTATTCATTTTTTTCGCAAAATGAGTGAAGAATGGACGAGTCTGTATTTAAACTTGTATATTGATTTTTTTTTAAGTTTAAAAAAGCAAAACTTTGAAACATATAATAATTGAAGGGCCAAGAAAAAAGTGCGACTCACTTTAATAAGCACCATTATTTCACTTTGCGATATGAAGGGAGAATATTTAAGTAACATTTATGTGAGCTCAAATACAAACTTTGTTTGGAGTTGTATTCTATATCACAAGAAAAGTTTAGAGAACAAAACGTTTTGTTTTACGAACGAATGTTTACCTTTAAGTCAAATAAGGGAGATACTAGAAGCACAGAACTGCTGTATGTTGAAGTAAATCTCTCTAATAAGGTAATAACTAAGAACTCAATGAATTTATTTAACGCTAATATTGTCTCTCATTTCGCCAAATTTTGTAACAGACTATTAGTCTCTAGATAGCTTTCTCTAAAAAATTATGTATTATGAATAACAAATTAAATTATTATAAATTTGAGAATTTGTTGGAATGCATCAAACTAATCTATTATGCATAAAATTGCATCGGAAAAATCATGTCATTTAATGGATGTTTCTTATTACGAATAAGATTGGATAATAAATAATAAATTATGCTCAACAACAAACAACATTGCACTCAACAACGTCGGAAACAAATTAAGCAAGGCTCAACTGTATTTATTTTTTCATTTTCTTATTGTTTTTTTTATATAGTAATTATTCGAAACAAAATAAAGACGGTGTTTGATTTCTTGTTCTCTATGGAATAGCATAATGTTGCTATAATGGGATCTGGTTCTTTCTCTTCTCTCGCTTTAGGTCATCATTATCCCATATTCTAGTTTGATACAAAATCTCGCAAAAAATAGCCCTCAAAAGTAATATTTGACGAAAGTGATATGTTCTTAATATGCGTGTCTCAGTTTTTTCTGTATTATTAAAATGGTGGCTATAACTGCCAAGGAAGAATAAAATCACACCACAGTCACACTGAATAGCTACAATATACTATTACAATATGTTTAAAATGTTGATATACTAAAGCAAAATTTAGATCTATATTTATACACCTATATTAGAAAGCCGATTTATGTATTCTATGCTATTAACTTTTGCAGTCAAAAAGGAAATTACTTTCAGTAAACTTTTTTCAGTTCTAAAACAAAAAGGAGCACATATTATGTCATTCGCTACTAACCTGACCGTTCATAGTTTTTAACACATCATTTATTTGAACAGTCATTCATTTTACCAACAGCTAAACGAATTATAGGATATGCATATAAAAGGATCATCCTGAACTCGGGTCGCATTTCGCAAAATGAAGAGGTTACTTTTATTGTTGATAATTATAGAGTTAATGTTATTTCAAATATATCTGTATTTCATCACTGTCAGATAATTGTATCTAATAGCTTCAATTAACCTACGTGTATTAGGCAGGCACCTACAGCAATGGCCTGTCAAACTAGTGGAACAATTATATGTGCACAGTGTTTAAATCCAATGTGGAGGGGGGGGGGGGGGGGGCTACTACAAATTATACAAGCTATTTTAAATGCAAATATCGTTCTGATTTAACTAATAAATTGTCATATTAATTGTAGTCTAGATATATAATCAATATTAATCAAATATATTAGCCCATTTCAAATATCTCAACTAAAAAGAGATTCAATGATGGTTGCTTTAGTATTTAATAGTTCGAGTATCTCCGTATTAGGCAGAATTTCGATATCATTCAGATCAATGCTGAGAATTTTTTCGAAAATTTAGAAAAAAATTAAAATTATTTTGGCGTTTGGCTTCCTTTAATCATCATTTGAGTTTTGATTGTAAAATTTGTTAGCCAACCATCAAATTTTGAGCCAAATCCAACGAGGTATTCACCGAACCGTCAGTCTGTATTTTCAGAAGCATGTATACGCGATAACTGGAAAACGTAATGAATTGAATTTATTAAATTTGATAAGGGATTTTGTGATTATAAGCATAATTTGTATCAAATTTTAATTTCAATCGGTGGGAAAAAATGTTTACAGAACATTAATTTTACTATCAAATACTATTAAACACAAATCAGAGATTAATCGCCAAATAGCTCTCCAAGGATTTATTCTTTGTATTTTACGCCAATGTCATGCAAGAACGTTCTCTGAGATAACGTCGTTATTAGCATGAAAGAAAGTTTTAGAGATTCTACTCCCACTGGCTTTAAATAAGACAGAGGAAAATAATCTAAGAGCATTCGCAACTTAAATTTGGCTAAATTTTATCTGATATAAAATTCAAGCAATTTAATTTATTATCAATTTTGACTCTTTTAGGTGTAGAAAAAGAATTCGCATCTCTCAATTCCAGTAGATGCTATCATTGTTGAATTAAGATTAACAGTCAATTTGCAGTCCGTACTTTAAATTAATGCATTTTAGTGTAGATAAGCAAAGTCAGTGCCAGGCTCTTAATAAAATGTGTAGGTTAAAAAGGGCCGATCAAATATTCTTTATCAATCTTAATCTAACCTTTATATTAATAGTTTTAAATAGAAAATTTGAATAAAATTAACCGATAAAACACTTGATTACAGAGCACTTTCTAAAAAGGTATCTTCAGTAGTTCAATGTATACCAAACATTGCATATCTGAAATTTAAAACGAGATAGTAAAAGTATATTAAGCCTTTAACACAATACTAATAATAAGACCAAACACTTTTTTTAAAAAAAAATTAAGGGCTAAATTTCTTAGAATTCTGAAATAATACAAAACTTATTGATGCAAAATAATTAAATAATGTTATTAGAATGATGTTGAAAATTGATTTTAATTTGAGTAATTTCGATTGATCTGCATTTGTAATTAAGTAAAAAAATAAATAAATAGCTTTTAAAGTTTTAATAAATAAAAATCCCACGAGTGCTTGGGCCCCTCTAAAACTGTAGGACCTCTAAGCAGTTCCCTTCTTTGCATAGTTAAAAATTCCGGCCTTGCTCATGCGTGCTCTTAATCTTATTTTACATTCGGAAACATTCACAAGCTGCTGATTACTTAGCTAATATTACTTTTAATATAATAACGATAAAAAAAAGATTGTAAGAGAATGGTCTACTTTCGTAGTCCATTCACGTCCCGATCTATAAGGACCATAAACAACTCTGATGGACGTATCAAAGCAATAATTTGCATATCCCCGGACTCGGAATAGATGACTCTTAATAACAGGCATCAGCGCGTTATCGTTTCTTTTATCCCTTCCGGAGGGGTTGATATACTGTAGGAACGGATCAGCATGTCTTGATTGTGCGTCGGGAATGTCGAACCGTCATTTGACTAATTAATTTTTGATGGTGATTTCTATTAGGATCATGCCGTATCCTCATTACGGGAGACACTGATTACATTTACATGTGACTTTGTGCATCAGTAAAGGCTTTCAGGTGGGGAAAAACACATTTTTTTGCGACTCTGTTTCCGGTTAAAAATGTCGCGACTTTTAAAGATTGGGAGGAAAAAGAAACTCAAAGATTAGTTGATGTAAATAAAACTACAGAGAATTTCTTTTTCCCATGTAATGGAAATCGAAACTGTACATAGGTTGTTTTTTCAACTTTTATTTTAAAAAGTATGTTTTGTGAAAGGAAGAGCTTTTTCAAAATAAATGAATTTTTTTTTTTTTTTGTTAATTGGAAATTGTAGCAGTTAATGCTACTTCTTCTTGCATACAGCCGACCACCTCGCCACTACTGAACATAGCAGTATCGATAGAATTTGTTGTGGTTGACTGCTGAATAAGTATTGTCCAACTTTACATTGACCGATCAGTCAAACTAACATTCCTTTCGGTAGTAAATGACTGTCTTCCTCTCCATCTGCACTCTCTCAAATAGTTGGAATGAAACTGTCAATCTTTAACATCATATCCTTCAGGGTTTTGAGATTACCTGGTACAATCAGTACTGTAGCAGTTATGTTACTGTCTTCTCTTTTGGATACTAGATGTCGATGCCTGCTTAGGTAAGCATCTCATAGTGCTTACATGGATTATAGCAGGAAAAACAGGATCAAAAAATCAACAACATACTGCATGCTGTTAAACCTGCAATTGGTCTGGGGCTGGCTATACCTTTACAATGATATGATGTTCATCACTCGTCTGCATGTGGGATACACGGGTTTCCTGTACATGTATTTACTATTCGGAGAAAGGGTACCAACATGCCCTATTTGCAATACTGTTTTTAGTGTTAATCATATATTGATTGAGTGTCCAAAAATAATACTTAGCGTATTCCTTAAAAAAAAAAAACTTCATTATTAACAATGTCAGACTTAGTGGGAATAAATGCCCATGGGAATCTTTTTCAGTTTTTAAGTGCCATTGGCTTTTACGATTATATCTAGGTTTTACCACATTACTAAACCCCACTATCCATCCATCTTAGGTTTTACCATTTTATCTAATAACATTTTAAACTTTTTACCGTGTGTAATTCAATCTTTTAATGTGGTTCTTTAAAAAGATCTTTTGATGCAATTGTTTTAACGTTGTCTCTATTCCTCGATTGTATCAATCTAAGCATACGACTGGCGCAGTTTAGCCAAGGTTGGCTCTTGCACCATTAAAACTCACAACAACTCATAGTGCACTGCTATTGTAATTATAATGGAATGAGATGCTGTTCTGTCAAAATGTACGCGTTTATCTCTTGTCTTCGTGTTTTTTGTTTGTTTTATGTGAAATTTGATAATTAAACAAATGTTCCTGAAAACATACGTACTCTTGCTTCCATTGTACTGATTAGAATGGTCATCATTCCATCACTAAACAATATTTGAAGTAACCGAAATGTGGGGGAAAGAGATTTTTAAATGACTCCTTGTATTTTAATGATGCTAAAAAATATTTTTCAAACTTGAAATTATCTTCATTTGTCTTGTTATTTAAAAAGTGATTCAAAGTTTGGCTGCTTGTTTCCGAAGGTCAGTGAATATTGAAATTCTTTGTTGAAAATGCTGTGTTAATATTGCAAATTTTAAATAACTTCTCAAAATATATAATTAATTTTTGAATAATTCTTCGTAAATTCTAATACTCAAGATCTCAAAGACTTATTCAAAATTACTCGAATTTTCGAAGAATAATTATTAATTATGTTATGAATTTATAGGAAAAATTATGATAAATCTTAAAGTCAGATTATTTATAATCAGGCTGTAAAATGATTTTATTTCTCAATATTGCTCTTAAGTCAAAACTGTACCTCCCATAACTTTAGTTGATTCCCCAACCCAAAATTTATATGGAATTTATTTTTTCTCTTCCACTCTCCTCAATTGATAAAGTCGCTTATTTTGGATAAAATTCATAATCATTGCTGATTTACATCTTTACAATAGCACAAGTTCTTAAAATAAATTATTTTATTTATTTTATTAAGTTAAATATGTTTTAGATAAGAATTACACAACATACAGTAATTTAAGTAATTAGTTCTGTTCCAGTGAAAAAATTATAATACTTATAGATCAAAACTGTGCTAATGTTTTCCAAGAGCGAATAGAGTATGTTAGGCTTGTATAGTTTATTACCACAGTCGATAAAGATTTATAAAACACTAGCTGATACTTGGCGCGTTGCTGCCTCAGAAGAAATCATCTGGGAAGCATCGTTTGGAGTTTGAAAAGTTTTCTTGTTTAATTAAAAATGATGGGAATAATGGGTTTATTTTCTTGTCTGTAATGAAGAAATTTGTTGAAATTGAAGGATATATAAAGGAGAAGCATAAATAGAATTTATTCTATTTTTATTATTCTAGTCTGCAAACAAATATTCATTCTTATATATTAGATTTGGGTATTCTTTTAGAATTGTAATGATTGGTGTTCTTTCAGAATGGTAATGAAAGAAACTATTTATTGTATCTCGTGATTCATTCAGAATTCTCAGGTTTAATGTTAAAAAATGTGATTAAAATAAATTTTAAAAAATTGTTTGAAGATAGAAAATATATTTATCCCATAAAAGTTTTAATACATTCGAAAAGAATTTTTTTGAAAACTAAGATGGTGCAAAGTTATTTGCACTATATTTTCGGAAGTTGTTGCAAAAAACACTAAAATTTTATTAAATGTTTAAGTGAAATTTCAAAACTATAGGATTGGCTCCCATAAAACTTTCTCGCACACTCTCTAATAAAGCTATTACCTGAGAGAAAGACTTTCATCGCATTTACATACAATAGCTAAGAAATATTAACGTCTAGCTTGAATTTAGCATCTTTACTGAATCTGCTGTATCCCATTGGCGAGTTATTTGGTGGTTAATAGATACGGTAAACAGCTCCGAAAATATTTTTAATACTTTAGATTATTGCATTATTCCTATACCCTTCACGAAAGTGCAAGCAATATGTTATTGAAGTTTTATCCGAATCGGATGAGCGGGTTTGGCAGTGCATAAGAAACATACAAACATTCATTTTTTTATTTATATAGATTTTTTTTTTAAAGTACTTTTTATGTAATAGATGAAACTGCTGCTATTTCTAAAATCTTTTCTTTATCTAATTTGAGCAAGAATGTATTCTGAGACTATTATTTTACTATAATACAATTAACTTTAAAATCTGCGACCCTCTGAATAAAGTTTCTGAGCAGAAATAAGAGTGTCGAATTTGAAATATAAAAGAGTTTGAGAAAGCCGGACTTTGAAACATAAAAGTGTTAATGTACTTCATTTTCCTATTATTTCTCATATAAATATGTTTTTAACTAAGGAAAATGAAATTTTTTCAAAAAAATTGAAAGGAGGAGAATTTTAAATAATTGGTAAATTTACTAAGTACAAAACAATTCGGTTGATATGTTTTCATAATTTCAAAACAGCTTTCTTATTTGCAGCGTTGATTTCCTTTAGCTCGCGTACTCCAATGATATCAGTTAAGTACTTTTTTTTGTTTGCTTTAAAACACGTGTACTATTATCCAGCTAAAGCTTGACGGTGATGAACGCGAAATAATTTGTGAATTTCTAGAGTAATTTCATATCAAAGATAATGATATGAAGATAATAATCTCAATCCAATCCAGTCTAAAATAATTTCTTTTTATGTACATCAAATATGACCTGTAACTAGATATTATCACATAAATAATATCTGCAATTGTCAAATAAATCTCTGTTAATAATAAAGGAGATTATATGTGAGTGTTGATATTCTGCAATACAGATCATTAAAATCTGGGCTATCGAATTTGACACAGCTTCTGCCTTAAAGCGATTTTTAGACCAATTACGAATCAAATAAGATTTTTAATACTTTTCGCCATACATCTGAAAGTATCAGGACAGCAAAGGAAATTTTTAGCATTATCTTGAAATTAAAAAAAAAAAAAAAAAACGAATATATATACGATAACATACGAACTGATGTTAATTTTTTCTAATTTAATTAACCGCTGAAGATGCTTTTAAGCCTATTTTGCAAAAACAGATTTATTACTGTAGCGAAAGTAAAATAATTTAACCTATTTTTGACGAAAACTTATGGTTTTCTACGGAGTACACATCTCTCATGCGCCGAGCTCTCTCTCTAATAAAATAGATTATACGAGAAAGTTTCCGGGAAACCACTCTTGCTGGTTAAATAATGTAAAATAATTTATTTTATTTAAATGTCTGTTAATATTCTTGGGTGAATGATCTGTTAAAGTAAGCATGTCACGAGACATTTGGTGCCGTTTTCTGATGAATACTGAGCTCTATAATCGCGTTTATGTTAATCGATTAACTCATAAACTACGAAATATATGAAGCGCGTGCGAGTGGAAGACTTTTTTAAATAATATATTTAGCAGGGTAAAAAAATCAATCGGACAAAACTTTAAGTATTTTGTACGTTATTACTGTTAATTTAAGCGATTTACAAAGGAATGAACGTGTTTATGAACTACTAATATGTGTATATAAGTTTTTATTTAAGTACATCTCGCAAGTAAAATATCATGTTATGCTTTCCATTGAACCGTAAGTTTTTTATAAGCATCTTATAATTGATGAATTGCTTTAGCATTATACACCTTATTGCTATATCAAACAGTAAGTTGTAGATTTAATTTTATAAAATTCATTTGATTTGGCTCCTTAAATGAACACCAAAAACTTTTGAATTGCTATTAAAATTTTTACAATCAAATTATAAAAACAATTTGTAAAAAAGGTTTAGAGAAAAGACCGATAAGGAGTAGTAAGAGAGAGACGAAGTATTTGTGATGAAAAGGATAAGATGGGGGGGGGGTAATTCTTGAATTTGAGCTGAGTTTACTTTTTTATATACATATAAGAAGAAAATAAAGAATATTGTAATCTTTAAAGAATTTCTAGCTCGAAGTTTTGACGAATCGACATATTTCTGATCATCCTGAATCAGAAGAATACATCTTTTTTGTTTGTTTGTTTCTATGTCTATTTATGAAATCGACGACTCAAAAATTCTTTAATTTGGGCTGTTGAAATTTGGAGTAATGTCTTTACCCATAATTTGTAAGTTTAGTTGAAATTTTAAAAGAAATCATTCAGAGAAAATCCGTCAGTCCGAGTCCATAATTTAATGTAAAAAGTAAAGAAGTTGATAAGTAAAATTTTGAAATCAGGTTTGGTATTTAGCATAGAGATTTGTATCTTACTTAGAACTAAATTTGTCAAGACACCGATCGTCTATCAAGTTGCACTTTCAATGCTTATAAACTTGATTATACAAAAACACATTAACTTAAAATAAATGAACTATGGAGTGTGATTTCATGTAGTTTTATGCCAAATTTTAGATTCAATTAGTACATATTCGGTTTTTCGTTACTTGTGTAATAACAGCTTTTCACCGTTTTATAATATGCGAAAAGAACGGTAAAATCTCGTGCTAATAAATTTTTCTGTAATTATTTTTCGTCAGTGATCTGCAGTTGATACATAAGTAATTATTTTTTTCATGAAGCTCGAAAGTCTTATGATTGGAACTCTGCAAATAAAGGGGGGGGGGGTGAAGAAGAAGAAGAAATTGACCGCTCTTGGTGTCCACGGCCTTACTCAACGTCCATAATATAATGCGAGGGAAAAGGGGATACCTTTTTTTGAAACTATACGAAACAATTTAGAAGTGATAATTTTTTGTTTTTCTGTTTGTATATAGTTTAACTCTCATTATGTATATAAATCAGTCTTTAATTTATGAACAGTTTCCAAAGGCAAGCTGGAATTGTTTAGGGCTAAATAATCCAAATTTCGGCTCAAGTCTCTACAGGGTATGGAAACATGGCCTGATTCCATTGAAGATCTATTATACTATATGTGAGCCAGACAACTCACAAATTTATCAACTTGGATCAATTGTTATTAAAAACAATGTGGGAAATTCGAAAATGGGAGCCATATAACTTCCAAACACTCTATCATCTATAGCTGTCAAAATAAGAGTCAAAAATATTTTTTACAAGAACATGAGCGGCGAGAAGAACAGTAATGAAGGTGTGCAGTTGAAAAGAAATGAGCTTCAAGAAAAAAGTTGGAACCATTCGTATTCAAGAATATCGGGAACATGTTTGAGAAAATATCTAGTATATTTTTTATTTGTAAAGATTTCATTCGATAAAACCATGACAGAACAAGAAGAATTTAAAACTCCATGTCCCATTTTTGCTGAGTGCTCTGCAGTGATACCATATTAGAATGTTTATTTTACTATTTAAAGCCAAAGACCGTAAGGATAGAGGAGTAGGCAAATAAAATATTTTTTTCTGTTATTTATTTTTATTTATCACTGGTTAACATGAGATTTTTGTAGTTAGAGACACAACCTGTTTTCCTGTATAAATCCCAGTAATTTACGTATAACTATCCCAGACATACAGTCAATTTATTTGTTGATGACTTGTTACACAAATGCGATTTCAGTTTGTTCCTTGTGAGAGGGGCGTGTATCGTCCCTTTGGTATTGGAGAACGAAATTTAAGTTGTGTCTAAATATAAATTGGAAATATATTTTTTTTTAATTTTTTGTTCAGTTGAATTTTTTTTGTCTTACTAATTATTTAGAGAAAACATTAGTTCAGGAATATGACATGAAAGATTTAGAATATCATATTAGAGAAGCTACAACACCAATATAGTTGAGATTTCATTTCAGTTTCTGAAATTAAGGGAAAGAGTGGCGGAAAATAAGACATAGCTGTTGGTGCTATTTAATCTAGCGCCGAAATTAAATTCTAAACTATTTCATTCCTCACAACATCTATAATAGAAGTTTTACTTCAAGCAAGCATTGATATCGCTGGATGTACAATTATTTTTCTTTTAAACTTATTACAAGAAAACCGTAACTGAATTTTTTACAGTTACACAAAGGGAGAACTGACGATACTTTAAGCCTCCAGCAATCTTCAACTACTCCTTCTTTTCACTATTAATACTTTCTATCGAATGCTCAAACGGCAGTCACATTCGTCCAGCATCATCATCTTTACTTTTTTTCCTTCGATCCCTTCGAAAAAGGTCCCCCGGGCTTGAGCTGGAAAAGGCGGCGTCCCCAGAGGTGTCATCACAAGGGCAAAGACCTAACCTCGAATGAATGAATGGGTATCGATGAAGAAGACTGAAATACTAATGATGCCTAGTCACAAATGGGCAGATGTGACCTCAACGAAAAAGATTCAGAAGTGCCTGTCCTGCGGCTGTTTTTATTACCAGCTTGTGCGCGATTTTTTCTTTTTTATTTCTCCTTTTCTTTCAATGCTTGTAATGAAACCTGAACGAGACATGGGGAGGGGGAGGGAGCGAAGATTCATTCGGAGAAATCATTGGAGATGTATTCAAGATCTTACTGTTAACTGAGAAGCTGATGACTTATCTAACAGATGGAATTTCAATATTTTGTTCCGTGTGAAGGAGGTGTATATCTCTCCTCCCCCTATAGGCATAGGAGAACGAAATATAAGTTGCATCTACGTGCCAGATAGAAAAAAAAATTAGTTTTAAACTTGGTTTTCATTTCAGTCTTGTCTTCAAATGCATTGAGTATAAAATGATGTGCAAGGTCACACCGGGATATCCGTATGTATCCCTGCCAGATCTGTCAAAATTATGATTCCCCACCACTTGTTATATTTTACTTAATTTTTCATCTCTTCTGTGAGCACTCCCTCATTAAAACACCTTTCTTGCTTTTTTTGTGTGTGTTCAGATTTATTATTTTTGTCCACAATTTTATTAAAAATTACGCATTCTTGAAATATTTAATGCACTGTATTGATAAGAAGTACTGTGAACATTGTTTTAACCCTTTGCACTAGAATGGTTCCTCACTTTCACCATTCAAACGGTGCATCATTTTGACGTTTTATTTATCAATTTTGATTGTTAAAAACGTTTACAGAATGTGTAAAAAGATGAAGAATAATTTTTCAAAGAATTTCGTCTTAAAACAATTATGTATATTTATTTTTCAGAGCAATAAACAAATTTTTGTATTAAGTGAATAATTATGCATCGAATTACTTTTCTGAGTGCAAAGGGTTATATACATCACTATAAGAAATAAGTTTTTAAAAATTGTATTTTCTTCTTCATAATATCTATAATTGAAGTTTTATTTCAAGTAGGTACTTGCATTGTAGGTTTTTTTTTTAATTTATACTAAAAAAAATCAAGGTTTATGATTATTTAGCTATATTAAAGCTTATAATTTACCCTGTCATAAGTAATTTTTAATAAATTTAGAAGACTTAAATGAATAAAAAAATTTTATTGGGCATTTATGCGCCGCTTCTTGCTTCCTCGACAAGGTCAATCTCACCATCCTGCTGTTCAGCTTGTTCTATTCACAGTGTAATTAAGCTCATAACTATATAGCACATTATAAAACTGCAGACAAGTTTGAAGAAACATCTTTAAATAATCTACTTTAATGGTAAATGCTTGGCAGTGGGATTCTTTTTTAAAGGCAATGTGAATTTTCTTATACCCACGCGTGACGGCTGTTTCTAATAACTTACAGGCAAAAGTAATTGGATATTTTTCTCACCTATTTTAAAAGTGCTGCGTTCTATTTCACACCTGCGCATATAGCGCCGAGGCGTCATCATTTGAGCTACATTCAATCACCTTTCTAGTTTTGCAAGTGCGAAAATCAACTCTGCAAAAATAATGGCCCGATTCTCGGTATACTTAAATTTTATATGCAGCTCATGACACAAAAAATTTCAAAATTCATTCTGAATTTCCTCGAAAGTTCTTTTAATTAGTACCATCCTTTTAGCATATGTTCTTCATTTCAGTTTTCATTGCATCACCTTATACCAATTTTTTTAAGTGCTGAATTCCTTCAATTGAATAATAGAATTAAACATTAAGAACAAATAACCTTTTGAATGACTGATAAAATAAAATAAAAGATCATCTCGGCAAGTTGGGAGGCTAAGGTAGATTTTTTTACACCTAAGTTACTACCTGGTCGCATAAATTGATGTTACAAAAACAGTCAAAATAGGACTTGAAAATCACTTTTCAACTCCTAATTGCTAAGATATTGTAGCTATCGAAAAACTTTAAATACGACAGTTGTTCATCTTAGCGAGGCGATAATTTGGCTAATTGGATTTATTTGTGTATCTTCAGTGTTACGGAAGTCATGGCGAAATAAAAATTTCAAGACCCCTCCATTTCCACACTCCTCGAGCTAAATGGGCCATTTACGAACCCGTCCGAGATTTCTGTATTTCTAATAACATATTCCAATCCAGTTTATATATGATATTTTAAATTCTAATTAATATCCAAAGTTTTATCTTAATTTAGCCCATATTAAGTTCATTCTAAAATATTCTCTTATTTTCTGATTCCATTCCACTTTTTAAATTTAATTAATGCATTAGCAAGCTCTGTAAAAATGCTTTAGTCAGCTGTTCCCATGCTCCAAGTGAGGGGATAAAAACTGCTTCCTAAAGAATTTTTTCTAAAATATTCCTATAATTAATTCCCTTACATAAATTCAACATGTGTAGAAAATCCCTGGCAAAACATCACGGGAATAAAATTTCCATTAGTTTTTCTCCTTTTCGTTCTGTGTTGATGTGCGCATCGCTTATGCTTGTACATAAATCATGCTTCCTGGGAGGAATTAAAACTAAGTTAAAAATTCAAAGTGTCTTCCCTGTCTTCGACCAGGATTCTGCTTCAAAAATTATACTCTTAACATTTGAATGAAGGGTAATTTTGGACCATGATCGATAAAGAAATGTTCTCGAAATATTCCCGAAGGATAAGTCCGTTTCAATTCCAGACAAGTGAAAATTACAGCTATTAGATTTTGAAAAGAGGAAGAAAAATTAAAAGTTTGCGTGATTAATAAATTAGAGTATTTATTTGAATCAGAAGTGATTTTATTTTCAAAACCAAACAACTTTAATAATATTTTAATCAAAGCAGATAACTGAATTTACCAAATATAAAACATGTATTACCATTTTGACATTTGACATTTATTGACAAAAATATCTCTAACAATTTATACTATCTGTCGAAGCTGATTTATAATTACCCTTTGAGGCCAAAAGTATTATAATTATGAAAAGAATACCGGTTTAAGTTCATTAATTTTCTATAGTTTTGTACAAAAAGGGAAAACAGAATGATGTTCCCAAAGAACATATTTGGAAATAAAGGAAAATTAAATTATTATCAATGGTATTTCAATATTTATTGAAAAGTAAGCAGCTATCCTATATGCAATGATATATCGTCATTGGCACTTTTCGCAAGTTTTGCAAAAAACGATATATCGTCGTTTGGCGCTAAAAGGACTAATTGATACAGCATTTGAACAGGGGGGTACCAATGGATCAATTGATGCAAACGGGTATATAAACACAATTTTTGCTGAATGGCACTCAACTACCTGCAGATATTGATGCCATGCATCTGAGGCCTTCTATTCCAATGTTATTGTGCAGAAGGCATTTCATTCCTTCCCCTAGTCGAATAGAACAACAATGTCAGTTAAATAAAGCCGTTGCTGCCCTGTTTTTCCACTGCAGGAGTCATTATTAAATTACATTGTAGCACAGATCACTCATTCTCCTTTCCCAGTGTCTGCCCCAGCCTTCGGAACACGGGCTATTCGATTCTTATTTATTTATTTCCAGCTCTGCCTTTTTCTTTTCTTTTCGAAGGGAAATGATAAATGGCCGCTCGGCTTGACAGGTGACAAAAAAGGCGTTCGTGTTGCCACCAAGACGGGCTCGGAGAAGGAAAAAAAAAGTCAAAAGAAATGTTTTATTTCAATTTTTCACTGCGAGAGTAGGTACTTTTGTTTTTAACCCTAGCCATCCACCAGTTTCGCTTTGTTGTTCCACTGCATTTGTTTTTCGACTAGGTGTGGGAGGTAATTGTAACCTTATCTACTCTTTGTTGCTGGTTCGTGTAAAAGGATATGCAATGCGTTGTATTCATATATATATATATTTATATATTTATTTTTATTAGTAACTACACTCAGTTAATGGATTTATTTACGAAGAAGAGGCAATCATTGTTTTTCACTCGAGGCCATAATATTTTAATTTTGTTTCTTTCTTTCTCAATTTTTTATGACAGAATGGCCTTTTAAGGGCACTGTGGACTCTATTTAGCATTTTTGCCAATTATTCATTTAGAATAGTTAATTTTTTTCATTTATCTTGCATTCTAAAATACATGTCATATGTGTTTTAGAACATAAGTACTAAATATAAATATATTAAATACCACTTTAAAGCAAAATATATTATGTTAAAAAAATTTCAAAAGTATGTAAAATTTTACACAACAATTATATATATATGATTAAAGTTATAACTGCTATATATAATAATGCATATAATATATAATTAAATTTTGCACAATTTTTAATAAAAATATTCCAGTACTCAATTCCATATTTTAAATATATATTTAATTTTTGATTTTACCTCTTTATTAGCGTTTATAAATCTATTTGTAATAAAACTGATGACGGTTTTGTTATTCCAATTAATAGTTCATTTTATTTTTAAGTTCGGTATTTTTACGTACAGGCACTGAATTTTTGTAAGAAATTGGTGTTTTTCTGAATGAAATTGATTTTTTAACTATCTAAAAGAATACAAAACATGAAATACGTCCCCAGTTTTCATTTAAGATTTAATTAAAATCTTCATTATCAATTTTACATAATTTACTTCAAAATTAAAATACTTAGAACACTTTAAAGTATTTAAATCTGATGAGAACATCGTTTCGGGGGAAAAAATCATTAAAAATATGTTTATTTCTCTAAATTCTTCATTTTATTGAGTAATAAATTTCTATAAATCTATTTTTGTTGAAATAATAAAACGAAATGTTCGTCGTACCTACTGTCTTCTTAATCTATGAATAGTGGTACATTATTTTTTTCTCTTCCATTCGATAAAGGTATTTAAAATAATAACAGAATATGTCTTACTCAGTTGGTGAGTATTAAAATTCTCTTTAAACTATTTATTTAAATTATTTTATTTATTCATCAAAACCATCATTAAGTAATTTGACTAGGATTTAAGAATGCCAGGTCAGTTTTTAAATCCTTTTGACTATCCATACTAATATAACTGCGTTGAACTAAACATTTATCTACAAACCGAAGTTTATTTGAGCTTTGCTTTGAAATTAACTCTACTTTTGATGAATTTCTGACATTAAAAATAAATAAAACAAACTTATATTGGAATTTCCAAATTGTAGATGACGATTTGAGTCATTCTTTTGAGCAAGATCATGAATATATCTTTCCACAGTGAGCAGAAATGTCATGTGGGATTCAAATATCCTTCAAATCGCACATTAATTTTTTAATTATTTTTATTTAATTATATTTTTTGCACTAAAAAAGTTTATTATTTTTTATTTATTTATTTATTGTTATCACTATTTTGTCATTAAACACCCATTCAGAAAGAACCTGCTATATTCTTCTCTGAAGGAAAAAAAAAAAAAACCATTGCCAAGAATAAAGTGAGTGGCTATAAATTCGGTTTCTAACATTGGATTTACAGTGTTAAAATTTGGAAACCCCTAAACTATATAAAGTTTCCTTTAACATGAAATAAATTTCAAGAGTTTCACTGCATCTAATAAACCAGAAAATCCTGCTTAACTCTGTAACTATTATGTTCCTGAGTAATATAACTTTCGAATAATCGCATTTTTATATAGTCTCGTATATGAAGTAATCAAAAGAAAGTGTTATAATCAATAAAAAATTCGAAATAGAGATTTTGATGAATCCTCATTTTTCAGATATCCTTGAGTCCAAAAAACACATTTTTGAAATTATATTTGTCGCATTGTCTTTAAGCATCGTAACTCAAAAAACATTTTGTGCTTGACAAATGAAAGTTGGTTTATGGTTTTACATCAAATTTGTAAATTTCAAACAATTTTTAAATCAAGTCCATTCAATGGAAGTCTTTCTGTCCGGCAGTCTGGATAATAGTTACTGAACACTGATAACCAGACAGATAAAATTTGACTTCTAAAATGTAGATATCAAATCTAGAATCCAGTCTATCAGAGTCAATAGTTTTTAAGTTAGTTTTTTTAAACGTGGTTATTTAGAAACATAGTAATTTAAAGTGAATGAAATTTGATTCACAGTTCATGCATTTAATTGAATTTTTGTTTCATTTTGAACCACATGAAGTGAGCTACATGGATATAATTTATCTAAACTTTGATGCTAAATCTATGAATTATATTTGGAACCAAATTTGTTAAACTATTGACCGTATGTCGGTCTGTACTTTCATAAGCATGTAGACGTGATAGCTTAAAAACACATAGATTTAAATATGAAGTTATGTCCTTTTTTTTTACTATAATTTTAGTATATTTTTATACCAAATTTTGGTTTTAATTCGATCAGGGAAAAAAACTGTTTAAAATATAAATTTTTTTTTTCTAGTGTTTGTGTATTAATTTCATCTCAGTAATTAATTACCAAAATTTGTTCGTTAATAGGTTCTTTTATAATGATTGTTCGTCAGTGGCATGCAAGTAATAATACTCAAATAACAGAAAAGCGCATGAGTAATTTGAATACTTTCTTCCGATTGAAATTTGAAAATTCTTCTGATTTGTTTCCTGACTGCCTGAAATTAAAACTTACAAAAACGAAAGTTTGAAAAAAGGGAGAAAAAGATAGGCAAATAAGCGTCTAATGTCAACTCAAAACCTGCCCAATGAATCAGAAACTTCTATTCGCGATGAACATTCGATTCATCTTATACGCATATTAATTTCGAAACACTTTATAATCATTTGGGTAATAAATTTATTGAAACTGTTTTTCCTTAACAAAAGTTGCCTTTACGAAACTCTATCAGGAAGAGAGTGTGGTGTTCATTTAAAAAAAAATCATTGTGCCAAAAATAAAGGCGATCGCTGTAAATTCGATTTATAAAAGCTTGGAAGTAATGTCTAAAAATTTGGGAATCCCCTGCATTAGGAAGAATCAATGATCGGTTTTTGTTTTCTATACAAAAATTGATGCCAAATGAAAAATGTGAACCTTTATTATGCGTGACTCAACTAATTCTGGGTTGCGATTTCGCTACAGCTCTTGTTATTGCAAAATATTTAAACACAAATTGAATCAATTCTGTCTATCATTATTTACAGTTAGTTCTTCATCTGTTTTGGATTCAGTGTATAAATAGACGATACCTTCTACTCTGGGAATGTATTGTTGTTATTAATTTAAAATAAACATTAAAACAAACATTTAAAACATTAAGAGATGCTCTTAAATTCCAAATCATTTTTTATATTGCATTGTAGTGTTTCTGAATGACTTATTTTAACATAAAATGTTTAACCATAAGGAATGATCCCCTCGAAACTTTCTCGCGTGCCCATCAAAAATTAAATCGACACTTATCAGTGAAACGTGAATCACAATTTGGGAAACCCAATTATAATTGAAAATCTGATGCATCAACGATTCCATATTTAGAACCATTTTAGATTCTAAATTACAACATTGTGAGAATGTTTATAATGAATAATGATTTTTCTAAATTACAGTTAATATAGTTCATAGAAAAAAAAACACCTTTAGGCCTGAAAATATACTACATATTTTTGAGCCATGCTCGTATTCTAAGAATAATTTCTTGAAAATAACTAAAAATTATGTGACGCATTCCGAAAAGATATATATAATGGTATATATATTTAATATTTATAATAATTATTTATAATGTAATATTTAATATTAATATCTATATAAAATAAATATGTGGTCATTTGTAAAGAAAATAGCATTGAGAAATTTCCAACTACAACTAAATTTGTTATCTACTTTTTAATGAAATTTGTGCAGAAATTCTAGTTGCTAGTGTCCCCCCCCCTCCTCTTATTTTTGTCAATAATTCTATACGTTTTATAAAAGATCCTTGTCAGACATTTATTACTCAACACTGTTCCGATAGAATTATTGATTGCTATTCCATTTGATACTGCTTCGCATGGAAATAGTTAATTGCCGGAATAATTTACTTTGTTAGCTGCTTGTCTCTGCTTTCTTCATGGGGTTGTCTGAAATTTCTGATCTAGATCCAGTTTACCTATTCTTGACACCATCCGGATAACGTTTACGGAAAGAAAAGAAAAAAAAAAGATTTTTTTTTCTTTCTTTCTTCCTCTCTCTCTAAAATTAAACTTGTCTTATTCAACGTATATTTACGTCCGTTTCGGAAAGAATAGAAGCCGGAACACAATTAAGAAAAACAACAACAGAAATGAAGTGCAGATGAATGCCGCCAACATTTATCGCCATTTGGTCCGAGGGGGGAAGTGCATTCGTCAACTTCCATGACTTGTTTCCTGAAGTTGCTGTGTAGGGGGGCGAAAAATGCGCCAACCTCAGCTCTGCCGCCAAAAAAACAATGCTTACGCGGCGTTGACGAAAATTTCGCCAAAAATAAAAGCTAAAACAATGGTGTAGGTTACTTCTCACGGCTCCGCCTGTGGAACCTAAACGACAGTATCATTGAAGTCGCGGGATCTTTTAGTTTTTAGTCGGTGTCGGGTTTTTTTCTTGTTGAAACTTTCTTTTCCACATTGGCAGAGAGCCGAAAAGTTCGCTGAACGCGCGTTTAACTCTTTTAACGATGTGGCATGCGTTTGTGACAAATTTTCAAGAATAGTGGAAGTTGGGATTAGTCACTAAAGTGAATTAATTGTTTAACAATGCTAAAACTTCAAGCAAGAACTTTAAAGATAACATTTGCATTCAAAGCATAAAATATTTTTATTTCTTGCTTAGCAGCGCCAAATACTTAACACACACAACAAAAAGTATATAAAAGCAATTAAAATGGAAAACACTTTTACATGCCGAAAAATATATCATTTTAAACCCCTTTAATGCCAGTTTTTTTCTTTTTCTTTATCGAAATTAAGATAATTTATGGCTCTAATGGGTGAAATAAATACAAATAGCAATATTTCCTAAAATGAAATTAAGTATAGGTGCAATTTTGCAGGCGGGACATATGTATCACAATTGTCTTTTAAAATTTGACACATGTGTTCCATTGAGGTTGAGGTGACCACATAAAATACAGTGGATACAAAAAAAAACATTGCACTAACATATGAATGCAATTACAGAAAAACATTAAGACACACTTCGATAAATCATCCTCTTACATATATATCTCTTTAAGTGATTTAAAAATATCGGAGGGACATATATGCCCTGGTAGGGCTCAAAGGATTGAACACTAAAAAAATTATTAGGCTTGCAGCAATCGGTGCCTGCTCTCTGAATACATTTTAAACACTTTTTTAACACAATATTTCCTATCTGCTATACTTGGTGAAATTTAGATATTTTGCACCTTAGACAAGACATATTACGCGAACCATTTTTCAATAAGATGGTCAATTGACTTTCACAAGTTCTCACATTCTTTAACATGGCGAATGTTAAAGAATGTTTTATGTTAATATTTTTATTTTATTTTATTAACTAGTTCATTGCTTCAGCCTCTTTTGGAAAATGCGTATTTAAGGTGTATCTCAAAAATTTAGCGATGACAAATATACTAGCAAAATACAGATTATTGTGATATGAACTTATGTTGTACTGAAATGACTTTTCTCTTTATATTTTATAATCACTGTTATTTATTTAAACTAACATGCATTTTTTGCATATGAACGAAAAGGAACACAAAAAATTAATTTATTATTTTAAATTGTTGTTAGAGAATGATATGGAGCAAAGCATGGTGCAACGCATATTGACTTTTATTTGTTGCTTTGTTTCGAATTAACCTCAAAAAATATTTGAAACATCTTGAAATTTAAGAAAATATTTGAGTTTTTACTAAAATTGTAGTTCAAACTGCAAATTGTCACTACTTATTACTCTTGATAAATGAACTGTCATAATCTAAAATGTTGTACTTAATCCATGACGAGTATACTGGTCAAAAGCAGTTAACTGATTACAATTTGAATGTGTTTTATTTTTCTATTATTGCTCCAAACCAGTTGGTGAACAATATTACTGAAGCAAATAATTCTAATCACAAAATCAATGTAATGAAACATAAGAATCTTGACTATTATACTTGATAAATTGTTACTATTATTCTTTCTAATTCATTAAATTTACATTGCAAATAAATTTTATTGGAATGCATGCGCCTTTCTCCTAGCCTGGCGAACCTAGGCTACTACATAGTTGGAAATCCGATCTTGATTACATTTACTGACATAAACAGAATATAACATTTTTGACATGTACAATACCAAACTCTATAACTTCAGAATTTATATTTTCCAAATATGATATGAATTACTTCTTGGGCAGTAGTTGCCAACTAAGAAAGGACTTATAAAAATTTCAGTTAGATTTTCAACTAATAAAAAATTAATCGAAATTTTTACATTTTTATTAAATAACTTTGGAGGATATAATTGCAGAAAATATACTTTCCCCACTTTAAAATTTAAGAAAATATACTTTTGAGTGACATCCAAATAATTTTAATTTAACCTTGATGAACTTAACAAAATTAATTTAAAACGCAATTTGGGACTGTGTTTTTTATTTTGGTTATGATACACAAACAAATTATTTCATCAAAACTTAAGAAGTATTGTGCTTTTATGAATGTTAAAATTATAATTATAATATTGATTTTTTTATACCAAAAGTTTTCTCTTTCGTTTTTATTAAAATAATATTTTCGGTCTGTCATTATTCTTTAATTGTAAATTGATAATTTACGTGCAGAACTAGAGGTTGCTATAATTAATCCAGGTGAAGACGAAATAAGAGAAGATGAATCAAGCTTGAAATATTTTCATACTTTGATTTTCAAACTCCGTAATTTTAGGGCAAACCTTTTAAATTTTCTTTTATTCCAGTGAGTTTTAGTAGATAAAGCTAATTGAAATTTACTCGAGTAGGGAAAAAATTCAAATTTAGAACGACCATCATTTTTGTAATTTATTGCACAATAAATCCACTTAGGATCGCATAATTTTAAATGGAAAACATTTCAAAATCTCTAATTGAGTGGCTCAATGCTATTACTTTTAAACGAGATACTTTTTATTATACTGCATTTATCCACGTACGCAAAAGACCATTTTTTATTTTTGAATTGAAAAAATACTGTTAGCCTGATTTTCAATTTCACTCATCAGTCATTTTGAATTTTTCAATGTGTTTTTGTCTCATGCCTTTGTTTTTTCTTTTATTTCGCGTCTTTCTTAAGACAAAGCTATTTATATTTAAAGATAAGGTATTTTGAAAAATCACGTTTGTAATTAGTATTAAAGAATAACTCAGTTTTGCAAGGCAAACTATGAAATTTAAAATTATATATAACATTTTTGATTACTACTTATATAAATCTTCCCAATTGTGTTTAATTTTTAGTGATATTGTTTATCATTTCAAACTATTAAGTTAAATTAAAAAGTGATCAACTTTATAAAATTTTATTATGAAATATGTTGATATTATGATCTTGGAAAGACAATGAAAAGTGGTCTAATAAAAAAAAACTGAGTTGATTAAACAGGAAATAACGATTGATTCATTATATCGAGTTTAAGTGAAAATAACTATAACTAAACAACTGTTAAGAAGATATACAAACAATTGTAAGATATATTTGCCTCAAGAGTTATTACTATTTGAAGAATTATGCAGTAAACTACCTGTTTTTTTCTGTGGTTGTTTCCCCCTCCCCCTTTCTCTATCTTGTTTTAATAAGTTTTTAATTTTCTGGATTTTTCTAGAAATTCAAATTTTTTTCCTAAAATTGGAATTTCTGGACTTACGAAATGTTCTTATTATTTTTTCCGAATTTTATTTTAGAACAAATATATCAAAGAAAATTGATATTTTGCAGAAAAAAAATATCAAACATCTTTAACGCTAATATTCAATTGTTGTGGAAACTTTAAAACAATTATTATTGTTAAGTGAAAATATGCATGAAATCTTATGGTTGAAAAATTGTTAAAATTCTACGAGTTTTGTATACTACAAATTTCTTAAGATATTATTTTGCTGAATTAGCAACATAGCTTGCATTTCACCAACCAAATTATTTTATAAGTAATTTTCAATTTACAAAACTAGCTGCCTTTCAAATATGCTTCAAAGAATAAGGAGGAAAGTTATGGTTTGAAATAAACTGTTTTGCTGACATCCAGAATTGTCAATTATTAACAACAAAAAGTGGCAATTCTCAGACTTTTAACACTTACTTCATTGAATAAACTAAATAAAATTTTAAATAATATAATAAATAATTTTTTTAAAAATGGAGAAATTGGAAAGATAAGCAATTCAAAGAAATGATGCAGTGAATAAACTACTTTTTAATGTTTCTTTTAAATTTCTTTCCTCTCCTCTAATTAATTAATTAAATTAATTTTTTAAAAGACACGTGTCCCCATGTATATATGGATGCTACATTTATGACTTCTATTTAAAAAAATTATGGACTTTTATTCGTGTAGTTTCCCGAATTTCGGAAAACTGGGACGCAATTTTCCCTGTTTGGTACTAAAGTCTAAAAGTTAACTTACCAACCCTTTTGAATGAACTACAAACATTGTTCGACTGTGATGGGGTAAAAAAATTAGCAGAATTTTAAAAAATCATCATTTTTCAGTTATTTTGATCTATATCGAAATATATGTAGTTTGGAAATAAGAACTTTTGTTGCATTGATTATTTATGATTTAAAAAAGAGGAAAATACATTTTAAATAGTTATTTAATTTAAAAGAAATCTTGTGTTTTGCGAAAATCTGAAATATCTTATGAGAATTTTCGTGGTATTGGTAATTTTCTATGTGTGAGTAATTTGCGATCGTAATTCACAAACTCAGAAACAAGTGAGTGCTTGCTTTAAAATATTATGTTTCGTAACCTTGAGTTTATACACTACAAATAAAATGAAGACATATTATTCAAATTAATATACATATTAAGTAAAATACATTAAACGTATTATTTAACTTCCTCAACATTTATAAAAGCGAAAAAAGACCCCATTGAATTTTTGAGTACTCCATGAAATGAAATTATTTCTTCCACTTCCGTCGTATCTCCCAAAACCACTTTCATCACTGTTAAGTTTCTTTTTCTTTTTTTTGTCTGACTGCAACCCAGTTGTCAATGTTGGCACATATTTTAAACTTATGAAATGGCATATTTATGACGTTCACAGCAGTCGTAAGTATGCCAAACCCCGATGTCTGCCGCAAACACCACAATAACTCATGTTAAACACTAGACTTTTCCCTCCAACAAAACCCGAATCAACTGCCTAAAGTAAAACAAAATGTTGAAACCCTTTGTTCTGCAGTTCCAGCTTATTCAAAAATAGGAGCAGCTAATAGCAGCTAGGATTCTTTTCACAAAACATCTGTGGATGTGCGCATTTAGCTGCTCTAATGCATTTGGTTGGGGTTTGTCTTTATTTTTTACTGCTTTCTTATCTGATTTCTTTAAAACTTGAAAATTACGTGTTTAAAGAAACATGAATTATCAAAATATTATTTGTTGCAGCTAATCAACTGGAAAAATGTATCCTAAATAATTTCTTGTTTTGCAACAGTTTTTTTTTTTCTTTCTCTTTTCTTTCTGAGTGTAATTACATAGTATTTGTCGAGCTCTGTGTTTGCAACAGGTCAAATTGTTGATTGTTGTTTGACCAGAATTGAAAGTTAAACAAAAAAAAAACATTGCATATATATGATTTTTTTACCATAGTTTACATCGCTAGCGTTTTTATTTTATCTGTGAATGCAAAAGATTTAACTATTTATTGAGGAAAAACGAAACTTTTGTTTTTACTGTAAGGGATCAACATCGTTTTCACTTTCTGGTTTCTTTCTCGAAACTATTGTCATCATCAAAAAATTTGACATAAGATTGCGATTAATCTACTCATTCCAGGCTTTAAATATGGAACAAACATTTTTGGAATGATGTCTATCTCTTTGAGTATGTAGTAAACACGACAACTCAAAAGCGGAACGAGATATGTAGAAGAAGGTCGGTGCATGCAAAAATTGTAGATTTGTATCAAAATTTTGTACTAATCCGTCATCAAGAATACAATATGTTTATTTATGCGCACGCACACGAAACTTTAAAAAACAATAAATAAGGAGGATTAAATTTAGTATGTAATTTTTTTATCGAATTGTAGATACAAGTCAATTTTTATATATATAAATAGGAATTTTTATATATATAAATAGCCTGTAGGAAGACTTTATTGAAGTGTAAGAGAACAAATTAAAAGCAAAGCAAACTAACCAAATAAAACACTTCTAAATTGTAAATATTTAAAAAAAATTTTAATCAAATCTCACCATGGGAAAATACCTGTCCCAATCTATACATTAATTTTTTGTAATATGGCAGTATTATTTGCTTGAGTTATAATTGTACGAACGAGGGAATCTATAGAAATGTAATTTTAGGATTCTACAACTCTAGTTCACTTAAAATTATTTCTTACTAAAGCAACTTTTAAATAAATTATTTTTTAACCTTACTAAAGTTGTAGGTTAAAAATATTTTAAAGACTACTTCCTGCAGCTTAATATATAATTCAACTTTGAAACATCAGCAAAACAAATTGCATCAAATCAGAACGACCAAAAATCTTTTTAATATTCTGAAGTGATTTGCATGAAAGATAGTTAATGCTTTTTTTTTTTTTTTTCGTTTGGGCTTTTATTTCCTTCTTTCGTATCTGATTCAATGCAATACATATTGTTGATTGAAACAAGACTTAACTTGAATGATAAATTTATGACAATAAGGAAGAAAAAAAAATAATATAATACATATACGCACATTTTGATGTTAGATTATACGAATATATTACCTGTTAATATTTAAATTTAAATTTCCCTAAACTTCCAAGAATTCTCTTTTCCCTCTAAGTAGTACACCCATTTAAAGTCATTAGTGGCAACTTTTTTCGAAGAAGGATCACCGATACGACAAATGTTTTAATTTTCTGGCTCTGATATATTAGCTTTACTCAGTAAATTCATAAACTTTAAAAATATAAAATTCAACGAAAAAACATTTTGTCAATCGATAATGCTAAGATGCTGGTCTATTACAAACTATTACAATTATGTCCAGCGAATACTGCAAAAGATTTTGTACTCGGACCTACTCAGAAACCTGGAGTCTAGACAGTTTTCGCACAAATTATAACGCTGAAGTCGATAATTACTTTAACTCCCACAGCAAGACATTGTGATTACTATTTCCCGTGATAAATATTTCACGATCCTTTTTCCTGCGGAAAACTCGTGAATCACGTTGCCACGTGATCCACCCACCCGTCACGAATGCTGGCCGCTCATTGAAAATTACGAGGGGGCTGTCACTTCTCTCGCTAATTGCTAGACGTTCTTAATCAGGGCCATGAGAAGCTGGAAGGTTGTGGCTCGTATGTAAATCATAGAGTAGTGTCCGCAGCTCATGGCCATTACGCAAGGCGTGGGAGTCGTTTCTTCTCTCTGCAAGCCACAGGCTAAATATACTTTACTGATCAATTAATCATTGTATTGATTCATTAAAGCCTGTGGCGTCAAGTTTTTCCATTGACATGTTATCGCTTTCCTTCATTTCGCAATGCATTTTCGCATTTGACCACCATAAATGTCTTATAGTCATTCATTATTCAACCTTTACTCGCTACTTTGTGCTGAAAATGTCTTTAAGTCCTAGTTTAACTGATTATCTATTGCTGCTGTTGGCGGTAGACACGTTGATTAAAGTTCATATTTAGGCCTCTCACTAGTTTGATTGTTCAAAGGAATAGCAAATTACTAATTTACATTGATCCAGTTTGCATTTACCGTATTTAGATGTGTGATTCTAAAATCGTGGGATGTTTTACTTCAGAATATTGAGCTAAATAATAAGAGTGCGAGCAGAGAAGCAAGTTAGAACTAAAACAAGGATAGAAACTCTCTTTGAACATCTGAATGTCGAAATTTCTTTTAAAATTTTAATTGTAAAATACGAAAGCGCGTTGCTCCTTTTCGGATTCTACGAATAGGGCTCAATGCTTATGCATGAATTCACTAGGATTCCAACAAAACATATTATACTATTAAAATATTTCTGCCTCAATATTAAGAGGCTTACAAAAATGTTATTACACTTCCTGCTTTTTGAAAACAGTGGAAATAGTTCCCCCAAAACTTTTTCGCATACATTGCAATTAAGTTCTTATTCCTCTTTTCCTCCATCCACATAAAATTCTAGACCTTTTTATAAGATCTGAAATGCCTTAAATGGCACTAGCGAACAATATTTACGACATATAATACATTATACATATTAATGATGAAATATAACTCCTTTTTTGGATCTATAGTGCGAGTTATTATTTTATACGCTTTTTTGCAGGCTGAATGAAACTAAAATTTAACGCTGAACTACTTTTGTAGTCACAAGGTAACACACCGAATTTCATTGGTTTAAGTGATTCCGTTTATGAGCTGTTATGCCAAAGAGCAGACTGACAGATAGTCAATCCTTTGACAGGCATCGTTCAAAGTGAGATAAGAATCTATTTTTGATGCCACACTTCTGTATCATATTTTATTTACTTAGCTCTCTACGTTATACATTTCACTTGCAATCGAATAGCCAGATAGACTTCTTATGAATGAATTTTGTTCAAAATGTGATGAAGATCTACAAATTTGATCGTTGTTCTAACTTTCAACCGTTCAGTTTAAAATATTTGTATTATCGTACTCGCAGATAGTCAAATCAAAAGTGTTTTTTGAACTATGGAAGGTTTAAAATGTGAAAATTGGTCATAACTTCAATTCAAATTTGTAAATTTGTTGACGATTCTACTCTTCATATGCCAGTAAGTAAAATCCGGTAATTAAAAAAAATCTGGTCTGTATTTAATTGGATTGTTTTGATCGCTTACCTGGTTCTTAGATGCAATTAAAAGGAACAGGGTGTTCGCCTCTTTTAATATTGAACTGATTGATACAAAAGGTCATTTGAAATTCAATTGAAAAATTTATTTCAGCTGTCTCGTGTATAAATCATATATGCATATCACATGGTATTCTTCCATATCGTCATCATTCAAACCTTTTCTTATACATTAAAGATGTGGGGATTTTACATGAAGTTTAAAGTACAGTTTTAATAACTTTCTCCTGCGGTTACCATTTGACTAGTTTAAACAGTCAGTTACATATTCTACAATATTAAACTACTATCTTAATGGAGAAATTTTACGCTGTTTCGGCGCACCATATTCTATATAAGGATCTTGCGCCAGAAATTCAAACTCAAACTCTTCCATATCGTTCACTTTCGTAGCAGAGAATCTTTTTGTTCTTCCTAATTCTTAAAAAGTACAAAATGGAGTCCGGTGGAGAGTCGTTAAATTCTACTGGCTCACATCTTGTATACTGCATCTTTGAATTATCATGTTCACAAACAGACGTACGGACAGAGGGTTACCGAATTTCGTCCCTCTAGTTGGTTCCGTTATTGAGGATACAAATCGGATTAATCGAAGTCTAAAACTTAGATTTGTCAAGATCAAATGGGAAATGTTTCGACATTTGCAACATTTTCTCTTTAAACAACTTTTTCACTTTTGAAAAAATGAAGATAGACTCTGACTGGTATATATACAAAATCGATATTAATTATTTTCAATTATTTTGTTGGCTAAAGTCGGTAATTCCTTTTGAAATTGATGGGAAGATGAAACTTTTCATAGGGGAAAATGTTAAGAGATATTTTACTAAAGATTAATTAAGTCCATTGAATAAGATTTTGATAGCGATGTTATTTCCATGAATCTAAATACATTCCAGGAAATTAAAAATAGACCGTTTTCTCTCTCTGTGTTTTTTTTTTAATCTCTTTGAACTACTAATATCCATATAAAGAAGATTTCTTTATATGGATTTAAAAGTAATTTAAGTATTTGTATATTTACAGAAATTTCTCTCATCTATTCGCTAAAGCATTCGGCAGAAGTCCTTAAACGACTGTACATAGGGGCAATTAAATATAGTATGCAAACATCACTTTTTTATGAGATCCACTTATTTTTGAAACTTAATTGATTCCTTGAGGTTTTTTTAAATAAAAAATTTCTTCTTACTTCAATCATTTGATAACATTTGTGCATGGAGCGTAAAACGCTTTTCAAATAGTACAACTCCGAATTTCACCTGTTTGTTATATCACGTTGGTAAGCATTTGAAAAAGATCCCCATTTATGATACATGTTGTTTAAAAAGTAAAAATTTTATTAAAATGTCACGGTAGAAATTTTTGAAAATTATACACCACTCTTTGTATAATAAAAAGTGAATGTAAATTGCAGCATGTATTAAGAAAACAATCGTTGAAAATGCATTTAAATAAAGCTCGTTGGACTTATATTTCGTACGTGGTTAGCAATTGGGTAATATAAAGGCTCGCTAAGAAAGCGTTTTCAAAAATTAAAAAAAAATATTAAAAATAGATTGAAATTTTAGCGTTTGTCACCAATACCTTTGGAATATATTATTGCAGAAAAATCATTTTTACAGCACTTTGAAAATCTTTGAAAAAAAAATTAATGACACTGATTTTATGCGTGCGATTTTATTGCGCTTCAATTTCAGTAAGTTTTCAAAAAAAAAAAAAAAAAAAAAAAAAAAAACTTTGTACATGTTTTACAAAAAATTTTAATTGTTTTAGCCATGCTTATATTTATGCTTGTTATAAATGTTTTAAATACATTTGTGTGCTTTTTTCCAATGCTATGTAATTAAGAGAAAATTTTAAAGGTAGAATAAACAAGCCTGTAACATTATCATGTTAGAGCGATACAATACCTAAGACTTGGAAGGTTCAATTTCTTCTTCCCTTGTTTATGTTTTAGAGGCTGCTATTCTTTGATGAAATCAGGATTTTTTTTTTAATTTATTGCCCAAAAAGAACATTTTATTCTTGATTTAAATCAAAATAACAGGGAAATAATTTTCTTGTGTCAAGTAAATTAAAATAGAACTACATTTTGAATACTCCCATTGTGACACGCACACATTACAAACAAAAATAAAGTTGCAACAGACTTGATAGATTTCTGATACTCATTTAGAAAAACAAACACAGGACATCGCTCGAAAGGCTCGTTATCAGGTTTAATTAAAAATCTCATTAAGATATTCAAAGTTGGCATCTTTACTTTGAATGCTGGCGCTCAGATTAATCAGGACGAAACTAGTTTAAAATAGATAAGCACGCCAAGAAATAAAAGAGTATGATTGATTAAAGATGAATGCCCGTCGAATTAGCTTATTGGTTTCTCGTGTCATATGTTAAGGATTTATTACGAAAAAAGAAAGGAAAAAAAAGGAATCTTTTTCCTTGTGGAAGGGAATATCTTTAGTTCATTCGAATATTGTTGATATTAAAGTAGATATCCATTCCTTTGGGGGATATGTTCTTTCTATGTGAAGAGATTAAAATTCACTCAGGTGACTAGGTGGGTGCAACCAGTGTCCAGGTGCAGAACTTCGGTCGAACTTGAAATAAGGCTCTCCCCTTCGATTTTCTCAAATGGCGGGTTTTCGTTTCATGATTAGGGTTATACAAAGCCCGACTTTTTGAAAAATCGGTTTTCGAACTCCATATTTCCAAAGAACGGATTTTTTTCCATACTGCTTACACAGAATAGCCAAAACTTAAACAAAATTTTTTTACTAATGTTGTTTTCAGTAATTTTAACTTCTAAAATATCGACATAAATAATTAATACATAAAATATCGACTGAACGATGGCTATGTCTTGTTCTTATTTTGGCACGATATTGCCTGAAATTGAAAATACACTCTCTGAGTTCGTACTACTGTGCTTGGTTTTATAGTTTTCTTGGCATCAAATAACTAATCAAATTTGTTCTTTTATTCGTTGCCTCAAATAACGGAAATTCTGCTTTCAGTGCCTTTGGATTTGTAAGTTTTCTTCAGGGTCTTCAAGAAACTTAGGAATTGATTTTTTCATGGTTCTTTTAAAAAGGCATTACTCTGATTAGTCGCTTCTTTCATTTGCACTTAATCAGAATCGGTTTATACATAAGAATTTGGAAATATTCCAGACAATATCTTTCCAGATAACTTAATAATTTCGGTTTTTGAAGTTAAATAAAGTATACTAGATTTCTTCACTGAACTAGAAATGTTTAATGTACAGCAAAACAGTTGCTAATTCTATTTGTCTTCCTTTTTGAATTCGTTCCACCAAAGCATATGATAATTTCAAACTTATTTCAGTGTTAAAATGTTTTAGTTCATTTAACAGAAATTCAAAAACACCTTCACTTCTTAATAAATTCACATTACGTCGCCTTAAACCTTCAGCTGCTAGACAAATCGGTCTTAAGCGATAAAATTCTTTTTTTCTTCTAAGAATTGGAATATATATATTCAAACGTTCCGAAAAACTGGTCTTCGAATGTGACAAAATTATTTTAAAAAACCGGTTTTTTAACACCAGATTTGAAATACCGTTAAACCCAATTTATGATACAGTGAAGAAAATCAAGCGAGTGTTTTGGACTTCTCTTTCAACGATTATATCAAAACTTGAAAGACCACATGTGGAATTTTTATTCTGTTTGTTGTTTTTACAAAGTCCTGACAATAGCTCAGAATTGGACATGAATCTACAATTTTTTGGCAAAGTGGATGCATATCAAATTTCAACTAAATGGTTACAATTTTTAATTATAATTTCTATTGCATTCACGGACCAACAGGCGTATAGTTGCAAAAATGAACTTTCTCCAGATTCTGGAAAATCTAGAAAAGAATAATGAAGGAAAATTTGGGGGTATAATTTGTCAGCGATATCAGATATTTTCTATTTGTGCATTAGAAAATGAAATTGTATTTAATGAATTGAATAGTTTTATTGTCAGCATATAAAACCTAGACTTGCTGTGAAATATTTTAAACAAAATGTGTAATCTCTTTTTTATTTTAATATTCGCATAAGGTCTGGTTGGTATATAATTTTGTTGTTAGAATTGAATCCTATTCGTAAAATTTTGAACCAAATTTGTTGACTATTGATTCATATATAAACGAATTTTGAAAATTGAATTAGTCTATTTAAACATATCTTTAACTGTGTGTATGTTCACTTAATTTGGGTATGGTAGGCATGGTATAATTTATTTTAATGGCACAAGGTCAATCTTTGGACAAGTTGCGCCATCCACGGGATATTTAAATAATTCCGTTATAAAATGTGTAAAAGAAAAAAGAATGCATTGTAAAAAATGTCAAAAGTTGAGAGGATCTATGTTTTAAAATGAGTTGGCACAAGAATAAAAATAAATCAAGTGTTAAATACTATGAAAAAAACCAATAGCCCTTAAAAAGTCAAAGTTTTGAGTGAGATTTATTACTCAGCAAGTCTCGTAAATTTAAAATAGACGAATGAAAGTGAGTTAAACGATCTTAAGTAAAATTAGGACATTCATTAAGAATATGTGCTATAGAATTGATCACTCCACAGTTCGTAAAATGAGGGGCCCGTTCCCCAAACAACAAATGCCTATGAGTGTATCTTGTGTGACCGATACGTAGACGAATTAATTCACCTAAATTTGAAGCAAGTAGATTTTGCTTCACTTTGATTATTTAAACACTATAATTCTAAAGCATAAGAAACAAAATAAATTAAACTCGGTGTATGGTGCTCTAAAGTTTGTCCCATGTATCAAATTTTCTCTTTAAGAAACTAACGGGAAAGAGTTTCAAAATGGATTCTAAATTTTAATTACTAAAAATAAAACGCTCCATTTTTTTATACCTATTTGGTAAAATTGAATTACATCAGACGAGTTGAAAATCGGCATCTTTTACTTCTTCCTAATATGCAATTCTTTAAATTCTTTGAACAACAAACAGAAAAGAATTTAAGGAAAATTCTATCGAGTTCCATAAAAAACTGTTTACATTGACAGAAACCTGCACAAAAACAAATAATTCTACTCGTTGTGCAACAGCACCATGCATTTAGCCACCACCTGCATTTTCTGGAGACATGTGTTTTCTCATATAATTACCATTTCCCTTTAAAATGTAACATGGTAAACTTCTTTCTTAGCTCAAAACATTTTAAAAATCAGATGTTGTCTTCGTGGTACTATTTATATTTTCCTGGTTGCGCGCTCGCCCTAAAACGCTCCCTTCAATCACCATTAAAACTTGAAAGCAATTGTTCTTCCTTTTTTATTTACCGAGGCAGATGTTCGCATTTGATCGCAGCATGGAAGCTCTCCGAAGCCCAAAAGGGTTGGTTGTCCGTCGATTATGAATCTTAATACACAACACGCGCGCGCGCAGAAGTGGAACTGTGAAAACACACACAGCTTGGGACACCTTTTAATTTCCACTTTATTTATTATTCACTTCGCCCGTCGTCGGGAAAAGTACAGGTGTGAACAGTCCCTGACCCATTTAAAAAGGCAAAGTGAGAAAAATCATCCTTTTTCTTAAAGCGAAGGCGAGAAAAGGTAAGGAAAAGAAAAGTCCGCCGTTTGTTGCAGAAAGTAGCCCAATTAAACCGTAATTCGTTTCAACGCTTCGCCGAGGAAAATGAGAAAATGGGACTCATTCTCTCGGGCTGTGCGGGCGTTGCTTGCACGACAGGGTTTGTAAAACAATTTATGCCCTTCTGGCCACGATAATTTCGAGTCATTTGTTTCATTCTTTGCCTGCAAGCGCTATTCTGGAAAATTAAATTCGTTCATTTAGAGCTAGTTTTAGATAAAGCTCGCAATGAATGACTCGTCTCACTTGGATTGATGTACCCTGGTACTTATTCTTATAGCGAACTAAATGATAATGTATAATAAATCTGTGTTTTAATTAAGAAGCAAAAATCAAGGCCATTTTTTGATATCCTAACGTTTTTAATATTTTGTGCATCAAATAATATATTTAAACAAACATTTTCTACGTCTATATACTTTCTACATCATATCATACTAGAATATTTTATCAATTAATTCATCAAAGAATAATGAAAAAAGTCTTGCTTAACTTTAATATTTTATATTCATTTTATATACTTTGTTATAGATTCGTGAAGAAATTTTCAAGGAATTCGTATTTGTTTGAAGATGTAACACTTATAAAAACGTGTCGTAAATGGGTCATAAACACTTTTTTCTGGCGGATTTTCTTCAAAATGTGACAACATTCTAAGATTTTGGAGAAGAAAAAAAAAATATGTTTCAAATTGAGCTAGTTTTGTCTTTGAAAAATCAATTTCCCTTAATTTCAAATATGATTTTCTTTGGATTCTGGTGAAATTTAAAACACAAAGATTCGACAAATTCTAGAGGCTAATTTTTTATGGACGCAGTACGCTTTTCCCCCTTTTATTTTTTACATTAAAAAGTAAAAAAAATGCAAAAAAATGTGTTCTCAAGTTTTTCTGTATGATATTCAATTAACTGTATGATCTATTTATGACTATATTAAATTTTCAGTAGGTGGATATGAAAGGAAAAGTTGGGATTTTTTTTATTAATGCTAATTTACGTATTCATGTTATGTTTTATTACTACAAATATTTTAGTGAAGAAAAAAAAATGATAATTTTTAATCAAGCATATTTTTTTAACTTCATTATGATTCAAATGTCTTAAATTTGATTTATTATAAAAGTGAAATACATTTTTAAAAATTTTGTTTATTTTGTCTTTTTTCTCTATTGTCAAAAGAAATAAAACCAAATTTTAAAGGGTATTTGTGTAATTTTATGTTACAGAATAACTTTCAGTTAATTTTTTTATAAAATAAAAAATCATCGATTCTTTAGATCTTATTTTAAACTCCCCTAGGGTATTTGATGCTGAATTGGCACAAAGTTTTTTTTCCTTCAAAATTAAGTTCATTGCATTGACTCATTTTTTATAAGCTATTTTATGTGCAATTTTATATTTTGTAGCACTCTCTTTTTCCCCCTACACTATGATTTACTCATCACACGCCGCCCTCTGGCGAGTGCTTAGAGAGACAGTCAGTTAAGCCTCTGTTATCGTCATGTGTTGACGTGTTTTTTGTCCACTCTCTGTTTGTGTCTGTGTGTAACGTAACCTTATATGTTTTAATAATAAATTATTGTTACACAAGAAGGCTTATCTTAATTAGAACCCACCAACCACCGGTCACAATTTGAGAAATATTTTTCATTAATTTTACTTCTAATCAAAAAAAAAAAATATTTCAATAAAACTGTTTTTCCCGTTTCAGAAATGTAAAATAATGAAGCTTTATCTAAACAGTTTACCCCTAGTTTAGTAAACAGTAATGCGTTACTCATTGTACTTTGAAAATGATAAAAAAACAGAAATTGTGGCTGATATATTTCTGTTCTACTGTCTTTGATATCATTTCATGAGTCATTTTAGACTCGTATCAACAAAACGTTGATATGAATGAATGGATCTGAGTCGAAATTTCAAGTTATAGAATCAAAGTCCACTACCGTAAGAAGGTATTGTGAGCTAAAAATATATATACGCAAGAACTCCAATGAAATGTCGCTTAATTGAACAGAAATACTTGGACTTAAACAGAAAATGCGTCGTTCTTTTTGTACGGTGTTGTTATAATAACTTTATTATGATTTTCTAATGTGCATAATCATAAATATATTAGAAGTAGAAAATACAAATACAAATATCGCAAACCACTTTATTTAATAAACAAAATATGAAAACTTAGTTTCGTTAGTTCTTTCGTGTATTAATTAAAAAACGTCTAAACTACTTAGAAAGTTTATAAAGACAATAAATGCAGCTAATGGCAAGGAATTTTAAGAGGCTTTAGTATTTTCGACTTCTAAATATTGTTTCGATTATTTAATATTTCTTAACTCCATCATATTCGACAATTTATTTTAACAATTTTGGATTGTACAGTTATTTTGTTAAAATATATCGATAATCATATAAAATTCTTCTGTTCTTTGAAATAATAAAATAGAATGACTGCGGCAACCTGATTTATTGTTATGAAGTAAGGTTGGATTTAGTTGTAATGTTATAAAAGTTAAATTCTAACAGAAATCTGTAGCCATATACTCAAATCTAAAACTCAAAATACATGATTTTTTATTTGGCTTATAGCACGTAATAAAATTATAGCACTTAAATAAAGACTTTTCATCAAGATTAAAGATATTTCGACTTCATAAACTGATCGGATCAATTCAAGTACCATAGAGGCACATGACAAAGCCAAATAATTGTCGTAATTTTATGCAATGATTTAGGAGCACCTTGGGTAATGAACTTCACAATAGCATTATCGTGACACATTTGACGTGTGTCACGTGAACTAGTCATATGAATGGATTATGTCCCAGAAACTAATGGCATTAAACTTATAATTATAGACTATTAAAAAAAACATAAATTATATAATTCTATAGAAATGAGTGTTAGAAATACCAGAAGAATACATTGAATAAATTTAAGATCTAAAAAATTTTTAGTTTAAATAACTTGACTTTAAAATGTTAAAATGTTCTGTGTATATTATATATATATATTATCATCATTAAATGCCGGCGTTTTGGCATAGGGGTAGCGTATCTTCGCAGTGATATGGGAGTCCCGGATCTCTGGGAAGTCCGGATCGGGCATGGTTTTTATTCTGTGTTCTATTTTTGAGTAGTGTGAATGTTCCCCTCCCCCCTACCCTGTAAAAAGGGGCCGTGCAAGCGAATGTGAAGCATGAAGTACTAAATCATATTCTTGGCTCTAGTTGGCGCTACTGAAAATCAAGGGAAGCTAATTTAGGCTTAAATCGCTGACATCTTTCTGTCAGCCGGCTTGTAAGTGCCATAAGTAAAAACAACAATTATCTTTAAATAAAACTGTCCTGGTTAGAAGAAATTCGATAAATAATTAACTTGATTAACGAAAAAAAATATTTTTCAAAATGAATCGGAGATTAATTTAATTCATTTATTTTAATATAAATTATAATTACAAACTTATAAAATAACATAAACAGCTACTTTCTCATCTTATTCTTGAAATGTGACCCCCAAGAATAATATTGTCAAGCATTTGGTAATTTTAACATTGGTATAAAATTAAAAAAAAAGAATTGAGGAAGGAAGGAAGAAAGAAAAACTGTCTTAAGAAGTACATATTTCACACTGAGATGTAAAGTTAAATTGGTCTAATAATGTTTCATGAGAATAACATCTGCAGAACTTACAAAGCAGTCGGTCTTATTTAATTTTATAAGTATTTTTTTTTCCCTTAGGAGTTGCCAATTGATAGTGTAAAGTACTATTGAACCTAATAGTACTTTTTAATAATATCTGGTGAATTTTTACAAAAATGTTACGATTCTTATATGAATCGCAAGAGACAGCATAAACCTAACTATTGAAAAACAGTATCCCAACTTATATTGCATGCTGTTATTCCGTCAAAATGTAGAACTTCTTTCAGAGTACATATTCTGCTTTGTCTAGTTGTGATCCTGTAGCAATGTACAATAATATATAATTCCGTTTGAAAGTAAAGTCTTTTCTATCAAATTTTTATTTATTTATTAAGGTTAATAAATAAAATTGTGTAAGTATAACAGGAGAAATTCGATCTGAAACTAAATTTAACTAATCGCAATGTACCTGCCACAAAAACTGAGCGAGAGAATTTTCCTATCCCATTCACCATTTAAATATTATTAATTATTACATGCATGTATTGTTTATTACAATTTTTTTTAAATAAAAAGTGACTTAATTTGAGACACCCAATTCAAAATCGCTACATTTTATCAAACTATTATAGAAAAACCGGAATGTACGATATTGGACAAATGGTCTGTTTAATTTGACAATATATTTCATCAATAAAGAAATAGCTTTAACCTTTCAGTCCATGACGACATCAATAATGTTATCTTAATTCACCGTTAAATGGCAACAGATTCACCCTTTTCTATCAACAGGTGGGTTGATGAGTCGTTAACAATTAACACGAGCCTGGGAAAATCGTTGGACGTTTCCAAACCTGTCATGTTTCTTGTCCCTTGCAGCAGTTTTTTTACGTCTGGATTTCCCAATTTATGGCAAGTTGGTGCGAAAACCACTTGTTTGTATAGAGAGGTAGTTTATTACCTGGTAAGGCAGTTTTGGCGGCAACCTGCGGATTGTTCCCATTCACTGAGGGACCGCTTTCCACACCCTTGCGCACGCTAGACGATAAGGAGACGCTTTATCTTTATTGCTTCTTTCGGTAGCTGTTTCTTTGAACAACAGAGAAGAGGAAAATATTCCCTAATGGAACTGTTTGAATTTCCACTCTGAAGCTGTAATGGGATTTTTCCACCGAGCAATTTCCATTTATCTATATTATTTATATACTAGCTGCCTTTGGTTCGCTTTATGAGTAATGCGTTCTAATATTTTCCATTAAATGCTTGTGTGCCTTGCTCTCTTTATAACTTATCAGCCAAATATATTCAAACTCCGATAGTCAAGTAACTCATTATTATAGAAGCTTTACGATTTTTTGTTCATTGTACTATATATATCTCTGATTGCTTTTTTTTAAATTTGAACTTCCGTCAATCTGATGGCAACACGCTGATAAAACCTAATTTTTTCCCCTTTCATGTGCTCGTGCAGATTAAATTTTATTGTTTTATGCGAAATATATTGTTGAAGACATGGTTAAAATATTTCTTTAAAAATTCGTTAAAAATAAATGCTTAAATTATATGTTAAAATACTGATACCATTAGAAAGTTGATTTTTTTAATCTTTAGCTTGATGTACAAATCATGCTTGTGCGATAATATTTTCGGACTTTATAGCCGAAAAATGTTGAAATTTCGCTTACTTTTTAATTAATTCAAGTTCTAATTAAAAATTCGAAAAAAGGGCTCCGATGTGTTTTTTGTAGCTATAGGTCCAACGGTCTGGCATGTAGAGTGCCAACACATACACTTTGAGCTTTATTATAAGTATAGATAAGTTGAAATTTTTTTATAATACTTCAATGCTCTTTTCTTAAAGGGGACTTGATGCTTTCGAAATTGTGTAGCAATTCAATTTCAAAATTTTGTCTATAAAAAAAATTGTGCTGTTACCTACTATAATAAATATAAATTTAAAAAGTGGAGAAATTTCTGAATAACTTTAAATGAAATAAAGCTTTCATGTTGTGTTGTCCTTTGATGCAATTTATCATCTCCATTCATTGTTCGAATCTCTGCCTTTTGAAGACATTATTATAAAGATGGTGAAAAAAACATTTTATGCATTATTTTTTCTTTTAAATATACTTTAAATTATTCTTTAATATTTTTGTAAAGTTAAAAAATATTTTTTATAGCTGTTTTCTATCCATTTCTTTCTAAAGTTCATTAATTTCATTTGTTTGAGAGAAGAAAAAAAAAACTCTTTCTCGAGAGACAAGAGTTTTAATATTAAATGTTTCTTGATGTTTTATGTTTCTTGTTTTAATGTTTCTTGATTCATTTACTATGCAACTAATTAAATGACGTTCAATTGAAATTTTGAAAGTCTGAATTGTATTTTCTTTGAACCTGTTTTAAAGACTGAATGTTTATACTGTTTTTTGACTATGTTATTGGCTTAAATTTATAAAAATGTTTGTTGATTGAAATCATGTTTCTCAAATTTATAAATAAATAAACAAAAATGGGAGCAATCCTTTCGTTTTAAATAAGCACTTGAAGGTAACATTTTATATTTCATGAAAGTTTTTGTCAAGAAAGTTTTTGTTTTTATGTCAAAATGTTTACTACAAATAATTTTTCATCACTTAATGAACATAAGAAATTACTGACAATTTTACACTATTTCGTACAAAATAGTTTAAATCAAATTTGTTTTTCATTAAAATAATTGTAGTTTGGAGGGGGAAATAAAATTAAATCTCTTTTAAGAAGGGTACCTTCTTTAGAAAATTTCGTAAAGAAATAAAAATAAAAAGTATAACCTGTTTTGTGCAAAAATAAATAACAAGATTTTAGATTTATAATAATAATTATTAAAATAAATTAAATACCTAAAAGTATTGATAGATATCTTAAAATTTTAAGCAGAGAGCAATTTTCTCACATTTCGAAAATGAATTTTATTTAATATAAGCTTACATTATTTAAGCTATATTAAATAAAATTTGTATTTATTAAAACCATAAATGCAATTTAGTTGTAAAATTGAAGCTAGTGCCCGAAATTAGAATACGGTCTAACCTACCTCGAATTGTAAAAGCCATGGGCATCAAAAAAATTATAATCACATCTCGACATAATTGAACACTTTTTGGAATGAAATAGACTTTATATTCAATTTTTCACCTAAATAATTATGTATGATTCACATTCAATGAAAGAGGAGGAATTTAATAATGGGGAAGAAAAATTTGAAATATAATTTGAAATGAAAGAAACCTTTGGGAAAATGAATCATATTCATAAAAGTTTCAATTTCCTTATAGAGTTTTGTCGTTTTCAATAATTCCTAAAAACTCAATTCTTATTTTGCTTAATCGTTATTTGAAGTATGAAATAATATTTCACCACTTTGTATAGAACTTCCACCTAGATTTTCCTTGTAATTGTAACACCGATAATCTGTGTTGCACGTGGATAAATTAGATGAATGATAAAATCAAATATTTATTTAGCTCTTTGTTTTTATGACGGATTTGAATAAATAGGCTATCACAATGAATCTACTGTAAGTTACTGAAATTTTTAGTGTCCCTTTTCAGACTAGTTGTGATAGTCTTAATCGCTTGACTCTTTTGTCCGAGTGCCATACGTGCATCGTTTTATCGAATTTTGATAGTTATAAGTAAAAAATAAACCATTCATAATGATTATAATTCAACATTAAAGGCACTTCGAACGCACAGGTAAGTCAAGTATTCCATAGATTCCCATTTGAGTCAAAATAAGATTCCCAAAATAGAAGGTGTCATCTTATTAGATAAAAAAGAAAACAGTTAAGGGGTTAACTTTATAATAGTTACAATAAATCAGCATACTCTACAACGCTGACTGACCGCTAGATTTACAGCTACACAAGTAATTGCAAGCTACCGAATTCAGTAGGCATTTATTTATTTATAATAAAAAATAACCAAGAAAAAAATTTGGAATTTTAATTAATGTTTAATAATAAAATAATTGAAATCGTAACAGTTTTCTTTAATAATTTTGGAGCATATTATTGCATGGAATTAAATTTTATGTCGTTTTAAAACTGTAATAAACATCTTCTCATTAAAAAAAAATTATTTCTATATGTTTTTTTTATTTATTTTGATGAGTTTTTTGTAAAAATATGTTTAAGTTTGACAGCAAATTCTTTTATCACTTTTGTTACTATGTTTATATACATGCGAGTTGTTACGGTATCAAATATATATTTTTTGTGCTCAAGCTATCGCTTTTATATATATAAGAAAACGATTTTTTTAAGTAGGCAGCAAGCTCAGAACATTATCACATTGCAATGTTTTGATTAGAAGTTCGAGCTTCGCTCTCTTTCTTTAGTAAAGATAACGTGAAAGGGAAGTCGACCACATTGCTTCTAAAAAGTATTGTGTATATTGATATTTCTGGGAATTCACACATTTCACAAAAAAATTATTTTATTAATATTAAAGCAATTATTTTGGGTGATAAATCAAGTGTTAAAAAACAACAATCAAAAAACAGAGAATCTATACTAATATTATAAATGTGAAAATTTGGATGGATAGATGCTTGTTACTCAATGACGTCAGAACGGCTAAACGGAATTGGATGAAATTTAGCACAAAGATAGATTATAGTCAAGAACAGAACATAGGCTACTTTTCCCCCCGGCTAATTGAGTGGTTAATTTTTTTATTAAAACTAACTTTCGCTTGAAAAAGCTGAGGCCAAATCCCACTAAATATGAGTAAGGCTTCGGATTTTTTTTTCTCAACAGAAATAAGGTTAGGGTTAGCAGAATGTCTATCGATTATTTCAAATGATTCTGTTTATTTTTTTTATGTTTGATGTATTTAAAATCAAATGTTGTTAATTAATCGATCTTTCAAATTCATTCTGAAGTACTTTTAAATTAAAATAGAATAAAGGAAATAAAAGTTTTCTAATCTGCATTGCTTTACCCCAACTGGCGTAGGAAAGTCAGACATGTGCATTACGCGAACTGGCGTTGAAAGTTCGCTCGTTGAAAGTTGGCTCATGTTTCCCTTTAAATTAAAAGTTTAAAAATTATGTGTGTAATACTGTTGTAGATATGTCGATCTCGATCAATCAATAAAATGGATTGAACTGATTTTAAAGAAATACGGACCTGACTTGCTGTTTTGTTTTATTTTGGATATACAATTTAAATAAACTGTATTTAGGTTAGTTGTGTGTTTTTGTTGTTAAATTGTATTTATGTTATATATTTTTCGTATATGCTTGTACTTTTAAATGCTTATTTTTTAGGTTAAGTTCATAATAATAATTTTTTGTCATTATTTGATAGTTTTCCTTTCATATACATCAAAATTTCCACGCGAACAGAGTCGTTGTTAATAACTGGCTTATAAGGCTTTATAATTTAATATTTAGTGTATTGATGCTTAATTCTGATACATTCTTTTTTAATTTTCCTTTGCTCTCTCTTATAATAGCATTTATTCCTGAAATCAAACTTTAAATACATGATAACAAATATCTGCATACAATAAGTAAAACCAGAAAAAAAAAAAATTGATAATTTTTTTCAGTACGAAGTATTTAAAACAAGGCTAACAAAAAGAAGAAACATATCCATTGTCTTCTGATAATGTCTGATGTCGAAGTCATTCCACGTGCTGATGTTTACCCTTCGCATTTGTTTGAAAACGATTGTTAAGATAAGATTTTAAATGTATTTTTAGGAAGTACAGGAAATAAATATAGCGTTTTGTATTGTGTTCAGAAAATGTGTAAAATTTTTCCATTCATGATTTTTAGAAATATTTTTTTCCTCTTCAACTTGAACTATTAATATGCATGACGAAAAATTGAACTATCAATAAATTAAATAACCTTAAACACAAATAAAATAACAAATACAGTTGAAATTTTTTCAATAAGTAGTATCAAATCAAGTGGCTTTTCATAATTAATTTACTTATCAAAAATGTATTAATTAGATAGGAGATTTTGCTATGTATACTTAGCAACTGGAATCCATGACCACATTAGGATTCGGAGTTCAGCTTCAAAAAGTTTTTCTATTATTAATAAATAACTTAATTTTTTATTTATTAATAAACTTCCATTAATAATTTTTTATTAACATTTTATTTAAAACTTTAACTGAATCGCTCTAAATTCGTCTAATATGCTTTCATCGAATTTTGTGCTCTGAATCAAATAATATGATTAAGATGCTCATGTATTCTCCTTTATTATTTGTACAAATTGTCTCTAGATGCTGTAGGTATGTCACTATAAAAATGTCTAAAATGTATAAAGTGTTTTCATTCATCCCTCTTAGATCTTTGTAATTCTACTGCTCATGGATTTAGTTTCATAATCTAGTTTCAGAGGAGCACTTTGTTGTAATTTCTTTTATAATTTTAGATAAGCTCTGTATGCCAGATTTTATCCTATAATTTGATTATTTATTTTATGTCTTTCAAATTTGTACCATAAGTTTCAGTATTCCGTGATTATCACATTCTACCATTCTAAGGGATGAGTCCTTGATTTCGCTCCTTTAGATACTGTTTCATTCAATTTTTTTCCCTTTGTTTGTGAGTGTCTTGTTGTTTCTGGCCGCAATATTTCATTTGAACACAAAATTGCGTATTGATTGCTTTTGTGGTTAGTTCAAGTGGCAAAAAAGCTCTCAGGTGTGACTCGAAGATTATTTTTAGCATTCCATTAAATATGACCGAGATTGTCTACTCATGTTAATTTCAAAATGCTATCGAAAAATTCAATAATATTTTTTTTAAAAGAGTTTTAACATCTGTTAACATATATTTTTTATTATTTTGTAAAAAAAAATAAACTGCAAAAAAAATCATTAATTTATTTATTATAATTTAATGTCTACATAAAAAAAAATCCCTTACAATAAAAAAATATCTCTGAAGTATTTTATTGTGAATTAGTATATTTTTTTTTTTGATAATGTTATAATTTATCAATAATTTTTACTCCATCTAAGTCTGCGAATAATTCCGATAATTTCACCTTATTGTTAAACGTTTTTCATAGCTCTTCTCGCTTCTCTTTTGACTTAACAAACGCATTTTGAAGGATGTGTAAACTTATGTAGGATTTTCGGGTCTGAGAATTAACAACATATGGACATGAACACACTTTAAAAAAAATTTCAATTACGGAAATATAAATAACTGTCAAAATTCACCAATACCTCGGTTTAATAATTTAAAACCTTACGTATTGCTCATTCACAGGAAAGTAAAAAGAAAGTTGTATTAAGTATGATTCATTTTTTAGAATAAAAGCGAATAAAAAATTTTCACTTCCAGGAAATCACGGAATTCTTGTAAGAATGCAATAAATAAGCGATTGTGCGAAAATGAAAAGATAGGGAAATAGAAGGTGTTGGATTGATATGACGTCATTGGATTTTGAAGGACATTTAGGTGAACACTATATCAATTAGCATTGATACGGAACATTCTATTTTGTGTATACGCCAGTAATTGAATGGTGTAGTCAATCTAGTTGGCAAAATGTCATTACTTATTTCCTTTTTGTTGCCGTTTTTATTTTTTAATTCAATTTTGCAATATCATACGTTTTCTTTCATTATGCACTTTCTTATACAGAGATATTATACTGTTCGTTCTCAGAATCGAAAACCCTCCACACACTTTTACGCATGCGTTAAGTTGCGTTTATTTAGTCAAAAAATGATGAGAGGAGGAAATAAGTTTAAGAATATGGTGAACTCGAATCACTCGTGGACTTAGGAAACAAATACTATGGAAAAATCATAGAAAAAGATATTAATTTACAATAAAAAGTTTCGGAGTAATTTTTTTTTAATGTAAGGGATCTAAACATTAAATTATCATTAATAAATGAAAGATTTCTGCTCTTAAAATTTTATAGCTAATTTTTTTAAACAAATAATAATTTTTTAAAATTATTTTAAGCATTTATTTTTTATCGAATCTTTTCATAACACTTAACAATGCTAGATAAACTGGGTCACATTTAATGATATTATGCAAAATATTCTTCGTCCCACTCCTAAAAGCTTTTTAATCATTTGAACAAACCATACATGCAATCAAAAGCAATTTTGTGTTCAA
>JAPMOQ010045292.1:3721654-3746656 GCA_026543055.1 Argiope trifasciata
AAAAAAAATGGGGCTAACACATACGATAAGGCTATGATGAGCCATCAAATTACTATCCGAAGATGTTCTGATTTGTTATTGTAGTCCTGTGAGAATGTAATGTAGAGCAATGGCTATCCATAGATGGAACGAATTTCTTCGATGGGTAAATCAAAGAAAATAATTGTTGACACTAGAATAAAGAAAGGAGATATTTTTATTACATGGATACAATTTATTATATTTTAACCCTTTGCACTCAGATGATACCTCTCACTCACCATTCACGATGGTACATCATTTTGAGGTTTTATATATTTATTATTCAATTTTGATTGTTAAAAACGACTATAAAATGGTAAAAAAAAAAAAACTGTAGATTTTTTCAGGGAAATTTAGCTTAAGACAATTATACATATATTCATTTTTCGGAACAATAAACAAGTCCTTCTATTAGGTGAATAATTTTGCATTGAATTACTTTTCGGCGTACAAAGAATTAAAATTCATAAACATATGCAAAGAAATGCAAAATATATATTTTTTGATATTGATTATTTAAAATACCAAAAACATTTAGCAAGATGATGAAAACTGTTTTCAAAGTCTTGACCTCCAGTAGTGAACATTTTAGAACAGCAGTTTCAATATTTTGTATTCTATTTTTAATTTCTATTATACGTACAAGTTCTAAAGTCATATCTAATAGTTAAAATAGGCGATCGCTTTAAATTCCATGCGTTCCACGTTCAAAATTCAAGAGATAAAAAAAACTTTTTTGGGAGAAAAGAAGGAAAGGAGGGTGGTGGTGGCGGAATCCTCCCCTCCACCAACTTTCCGTCCGCCGCGCGGGCTATAAACAACCAACCCATCCCTTCCGAAAGCACTGCAGATGGCGCTGCTCCGTGTCCGCCGAGACAAAACTTCATCGCTTGCGACTTCCCCATTCCAGCCCCCACCCCCACAAAAGCGGGCGGGCAGCCTTCTGAGATGCCCGGGGGGGTAGGAGGAGATGCATCACGCAGAGCAACAGCAGCCAATGGCTTCGCACACCTTTGAGGGGGTGGAGTCCGAAGCTACCGGATCGGCTGAACTCCTTCAGTTTTTTGACGGCCACAGACTTTGGAGGCTACCTGTTGTTGTTATTACTCAGGAGCGGGGAACTTGTTGCACGCCGCGAAACTCAGCGCACGTGACGGCTCGGTGAGTCCTCCTTTTTTTGCTATTTGTTTCTGGAATGCCCTCGGTTAGGTTAGGTCCTGGTTATTGGTTAGAAGGGGTACCAAAGAGGCATGTGTTTGAAATGGTCCTTAGGACGTATAATCTGTTTTTTTGTAGCGTCTTGAATGAATATGATGGTTCGGATTTTTAATCTAAGAAGCGTTATTCCCACTTCCAGCCACATATATCTATTACAGTGATTTTACATTTGTATATTCGTGATGAAAACAGCAAAAGAGGCTCAATGGATATTTCTAGTGTTTTTTCATAATGTTAAACGCAAATATTACGTATTTTAGTGCTAGGGTAATTAGTTGATTCAAGGGAATTATGTTAAATGTTCTTTCAAACTGATCTGATACTGCATTTTTTGAAACACTTGCTAATAATAAAGAAGCCATTTGTACACTTTATAGTATATCTTTCAATTTTCTTTTTTTAAAAAACTGCTTCATTGCAGAATATCTTTATAAATTTAATTTGTAATTTTTGCTGTAAATTTAACCTGTAATCCTTCAATTGGACGTTTAAATTAAAAATCAAAAATTTTAAAAGAGCATAATCTAATTATCGTAGTTAATTGAATACTCTTGTATGGATTATTATCTAATTGCAAATCTATGAACTCTGAACCATTTTTCTGCATGCAAGCTTACTTTCCTAAGATCGATTGGGCATAGTTTTCTCCGACCCTATTTCGGCCTTGCCCTCTTTTTCTTGTAGTTGTTATTCCAGAGATCTAACTTAAAAGTACATGATGAAATTTTGCAAATAAAACATGAAAGTTCTATAATCTTTTCAGAAAATTACTGAATGCATATGCTAATGGCAATTTTTCTAAAGAATCTATAGCCCCAAAAAATATTCAAATATAAAATAAAAAAATTGAGATTGTTGTTTAAAGACTTGAACTTTTCATCTATTGATACACATATTTTGTAAACATAATACCAGCTTGTATATACTTGATTTTTTTATTTTATGTGCAGTTTTCTTTCGCTTATAACCTTAATGATGCATAAAGTTGCTTTAATCGGGTAAGATTAATGAGACGGATATATTATGTTCTTAAATTTGACTGAAAATATGAACATAGAATCTAATGATGATGATACATTACCCTATTTTGAGAGAGAAATTGTCCCATATGTCTTGTTCAATTCTGTTACTATGTCTATTTTTCAATATATGTACAGAAGTATCAGCTATTTTAAATTGTTTGTGAAAAATAGAAACGCCTTTTACCCTGTCAGCTAGTATTTTTTTATTTTTAGCATATGCATTTCAATTTGTTTAGCTTTAAGTATTAGATTTATCAAGGTTTGAGAAAATACCAAGAACTTCAGAAATGGATATGATATTTAGAACTTGAGAATCAGAAACAAATATTTCTTAACTAGCATTTTTTGTTTTTGAATTTTTATAACTCTAGGAATTCTATCCCAAAAGAATGGCACCAAAATGTCCTTTTTATTTCATTTAAACATTATTTATTAATTATTTAAGTTCCTATGGATGAATTCTGATTTGAAAGATATTTCAGTTAAAGCCCCATTTTTCTCCGTTTTTTTCCCCCCCATGTAAGCGAGTTTTTAAATATACTGATGAATTTTTCCTGAAGCATAACATGTTGTTTCATCACGTGGATGTTATCAGAAATTTCGTAACATCCTTCATTCGTTTAAAAGTATCAATCTAACACGGAAATAACCAATTTCTTATCTTTTCACGACTTTGATTGTTATAAATAGAAGGCATATATGCAAGACTCCCTAGCGGATAAAAGTGGTGTATTGATTGTATAAAAGTAATTTTAGGATTTTTTTAGACATCGAAATAAGCATTTTCTTTTATTTAAACAATATTCATATCATTTTTAAACGATATGCTGACTTTGCATACTTTCATGCTAGAATTTCTTCAGATTTTTTTAAAATTTGAAATATAGGGTTTCCTTAAATACTTTTTTTGTATTATCATTTGCATATTTATTATAAAAGCGAATAAAAATAATCTTATAAGGTGAATTGTCCAGACTTCAGTAGAATAGAAAATATATTTAATCATTGAGCAACATTTTTTTTTTCATTACTATATTGATTCTTATTATTTTAACTAAATTACTACTTTAATACTAATTATTATTGTAAAGAAAAGGCAGTATATTTATGTTGTGGAATATCATCTTAAATGTACCGATAATCCATTTGAGTTATATGAGGGAACAAATTGCACTACATAAAACCACATGAAATTTGCGGTCTTAAGAGATGAAGACTCTGCGAATGCACTAAAAAAACTTGGATAAACAAAGAATTTCAGTTCTTAATAAAAATTCTTACACAGGGGCTTGGCAGCATATTTGTGGTTTGAACTCTAGTTGACCGACAGAAGCTAGGGTTCATCTTTTGTAGTGCTTACAATGTAAAATTAACCACAGATCGCAAGGTCGTGGGCAAGGCCAAATTTGAGATTTGATTACTATTACAAGCCACAATGCCTGATATGAAAAGCAATGTAACGGTGTAAATACTTCATCATATTTGTCAGAAGGCATTAGGGTCAATAAGGCTATGGAATTTTTTTGAAGGCGTCTCTAATGTTTTATTTGGTGTAGTGTTACTATGGCTCATCGGTTCATATGTAGCTGCATAGTTTATGTGGGCAACTTGGTATTATTTCACCATAAGCTTTTGGTTTTCTTCATGTCGATTAATAATAGTAATTTGGGTAGATTATGTGAAAGCTTTAAATACGATGCAAGTGTAATTTTTTTTAAAGTCTACTAATAAAGATGAATGCGTGTGTGTTGACCTAAACATTCCAAAGTATATACGTGTGAAGTTTGGTGAATTGGAATGTGCATTTCAGAACTCTTTTCTAAAATTTAAATTAGAATTTTGATTGATTCAAAATTGAACGAAGTGTTGGTGTTTTTCTACTATAAATTCTAAAAATATATCACAAAAAGGGCTTTTACATCATAAAATATTTTTTATATAAATTGTTTCACTGATATCATTTTTAACAGATAAATTTTAATTTTTATATTAATTTCTTAAAATATTTTAACAATGTATTTCATTGTTGAAATGAAACTCAAATCAATCGGTTTCAGTGTTGATAATATTTCATTCGATTTTTTTCACCCATGGGTTTCATTTAAAAATATTCTTCTAATAATATTTTTGGAATTTTACTACACTTGCGATTAATGTTTAAGCTCACGATTAAGCAAGGGTGAAAGAAAAATTAAAATGCGCTGATTTTTAAATATTTATGCTCTCTTCTCAAATATAATTGGGTGTATGAAAATATTGAAAAAAAAAATTTAGAGAAAGGCATACCATAATTTACAGAAAAGCTTCTAAAATACGTATTATATATTATAAAAATGCTTTGTTGAGGTAGCCCTTAAGACCGAATTATGCAAAACATTTAGTTGGAGTTTGCGGTAACGTTTAATTCCGGTGAACCATCTGCTTGATTTAAATAAAATGCTAAATTTTTTTGATAATATAAATTAAAGGTTATTGTCAAAAATAATTAAAAAATAGATATAAAATATACAATTTTGATACTGATTTAATAAAAAAGAATCTGTACTAATTCCTTGGAAGCTGAATCGGTTATAGATGAGGCCGAATGCTACGTCCAAAGTTCATCCTATTACTTATTACTAAATAACAGTGATCAGCAAGATTAATTTAACTCTGTGAATTGTCACTAACAATAACATTCGCGTTGAAATATTATTTCAATGAAAATGAAAATTGATTCTCAAGGACAATATCCAGCGTAAGGTACTTATCAAAAATGTAAAAAAGCTCCAATTTTTTTTGCTGTTATTCAGAAGCATATATAATCATTCGTAATTAAACTTTCTTTTGATTTAATAAGGTGCAAACAGACTGTAAATTATAGGAAAGCAAATTATTGGATTATTAGATTTATCAGTAATTCAAATTTCATAAACTACTAATTTATGCTTATGGGATCGATAAAATAACTTTAGTTGGATTGCAATTTGAATTTCATAGTTAAAAATTTTTTTAAGTATTAAAGTTATCTGTTTTTGAAAGACTATTCATGGTAGCATTGAATCTTCTATTAATATATATTTATGATTTTAAAAAGATCGAGATTTTATTCGTAACATAAAATGAAGTGTTTATTCAAACTATTAAATAGATCTATAATTTCAAAGTTGAGATTACATTATATTACTAATTTACAAGAGAAAATATTATTTTGGTATATATGGGAAAATGTTTAGTAACCTTCATTATAATTTTACTATGATTGGAATTATTTTTAAAAAAAACACTATTGTTTTAAAAAGCATACATTTCAAATTATAAATTGATTTAAGCAGTTCAATAGTCATTTTTATACGATTATTTTCATAAATCATTGTTACTAAATCATTTTACTATAAAGGGATAAACTGTTTTTTAAAATATTCCTTATATATTCTTATTTTAAATTTGAAGTTCGTACTTATATAATATTATGAGTATATATATTTTGTTGTTGTTACTTCTGCTAAATGTAATATTTTATTTCCCGACGATTCAGAAATTCTTTAAAGCTTTGCTTGTGTTGTTTTTTTTTTCTTTATTATTTACGGGTCAGAATAAAATCGCGTAATCGCATATTGCATATAATTAACTTGATTCGCTGTTATGCCAATGAAAATGTTTTTATAACTGGATATTTTGAATTCTAAATTATAGAATACACTTGCATAATGCCAGTATAGAAGAAAAAATAAGATAATAACACATTTTTTAATTTTTTTTTCTGCTATCAATAGGTATTCTGTTTCTGTTAAAAGTGGATTTTTGATAGTTTGTTGTTAATTTGAACATTGCTAAGATTTGAGCAAGAGTTAAGATTCCAGTAAATACATCATTTCACATTAACCATATTTCTAAAAAAAGGATAAAAGGACCTAAAACTGATTTACTTCATTAAATTTGTATATAAAAAAACGGGTAAGATGTATGTAATGCATAGTAACACAATTAGTATGACGTGACTAATAAGATTGATTTGTTTCCTGACAGCTAAAGCCCTACATTGAAATTGTGGTTGAATATCTCTTTTTGAATCCGTATATAAAAATATGAATGTTATGATAAATTAAGTATAAGCTCTTTTAAAAAAATTAATCTTTTAAAATACCGGAAATGTGACTTACATTACTAACTTAAAATATGTGGCCATATATGCAATTTGTTTTACTCAGACATTCTAGCAATTTTGGCAACTAAACAAGCAAATGAGAAACTGATATCAACAAATTAAAATTATAACAATGAAATATTTAGTCAAATGCCATTTGATGTCAGCATACAAAACGAATTCATTAAAAAAATACTATGTACTTATAGAACCTCTTTAAAATCTTGTCAGTATAATATAGATATCACCAATATTACCTATGTGCCAACATATTAAATTGCAATCGTTTCTTTTTTTCCCATCCAAGTTCAACACTTTTACCATATGCGAACATTTATTTGCCTAAACTTAACTTGAAGGTACTGACTAGCCCGTCTAAATGTCGCCACTTTTACATCTGGGGGTAATGTAACCCTCGCAACGGACAATAAGGAAAGAAAATGACCATTTTGTAAGTGGGAATAAACTTGAATAAAGAATTGTGTTCCCTTTGTCCATGTGTTCTTTGCGGCACGGGTGATAAGAGGGGCGTGGAAGGACTGAAGAATTTATTGAGGACTGACCTTTTAAAGAAAGATGACCATTCCATTGATTGACAACCCTTGATGGATCCAGGAAGGTTATTCTACAAATGGGTGTAGGAGTCTTTTGTTAAGCAGAAGAGGCCTTTACAGGTAGCTGGGGAGAGGGGGGCCTGGCGCCCATAACTTTTGTATTCTTATTCAGCTTTGACATTTTCTTGTCTCATACTTTTAACGATGTGATTTTTGCCAAGGTTTGGGAGAAAGGGAAAAAATGTAATTATTTTGGAATTTCACTGCACATTTTTTGTGACATATAATTATTTTACATAATAAATTCAAACTCTACTATCGTCTTATGTTTCGATCGGATTAATGATTGAATATATATGCATAATAGTAAAAGCCGAATTTATGCTAATTACACATCAAAATTCAAAAGTTTTGTTTTACTAACTTTTAGAACTTTCTGAAACAACCTACTACTAAATTATGGAATATGTAATATATAATCTAAGGGAAAAAAATTGCAGTTCACATAGAAAAAGTATAAATCTATGTAATGTTGTATGTGTGTGTGTGGGATTTCTAGCTTTAATTTTCTATCCTTGGTGATATTACGAATGTCGGATGTAAGCAGATTTGTATACATCTCAAAATGGCTACATACAATCATTTTGAAGAATGGATAATTATTTTTTTTATAAATATAATGATCAAAAATGAATTTTCTCATCTAACAATAATCGTTATCACCAGTTACGTATTTATGTATAAATGTTACGTTTAAAACGTTTATGAAAAAAAAAAAAAACTTGCATTAAAAGTATATTTAATTTTCGGATATAAAATCATAAAAAAACCTTTGAAATATGTTTTTTTAATTTGAAAATATTGATTCAGAAACGAGAAAAGTGCCTTGTTAAAATTTGTTAATTGACCTTCAATTCAGTTATGAAGATTCGAATTCTTTCCTTGAAAAAAAATTTTTTTACAAGCTTTACTATTCAAACATTACATCATCATCATCAGTATGCTATGTTTTTCTTTATCATTAAAAATATAAGTCCATTTTATATTAAAGATATTTATTAAATAGTCATTTAATGCTAATAATGATACTCACAGAATATTAAATATTTTAATTTTAAAAAGTAGCTGTCTTATTTAAAGAAATCTTTTCAATTGGATTTTAACCACTTTTTAAAAGTTTTTTTTTAAAAGTTCATTACGTATTAATTAAATTGAAGGATTATTTATATGGCTTTCGTTTCAGTTTTATATGCTTTAAGATTTTTTTTATAGGCTTTTAAGATTTTTAATTTTAGTTGGTGCTATTTAAGTCATCTAGAAAAAAACTTTTTTTCTTTAGTTTTCAATTTCCGATAGTTATTTGAATGTTAAGCATAGATTTATAAATTCTTTGTAATCAATTTTAAATTCCGTTACTGATATGAAGGTTTTCTTTTAAAATTATTTTCTATTATGCATTAGTCAAACTATGGAATTATTTCCATATGATATTTTTTATGGTTTTGTATGGTTTGAGATGATTTTTCCCCCTTTTTCGTTTTTTAATGCTGTAATGGAATTTTTTTAATCCTTAACTAATTTTCTAATTCTTTTCTGATATTACAAATTAATTATAAAATCTTAGACATATTTGCATTTTAAAAAACATTTTAAATTTGCTTTCATGGCGGGACAGAAAGCTTCTTCGGGCATTGAGCAAGTATTCTTTTTAATTAAGATTCCATCTGAATAAATTCTATGGCGTGTTTTGGGCATTGAATGACTTGACGGCTGAGAATACATTTGAGCTTTCATTTCTCTGGGAAAATAGTTGGTCTATGCATCTTCGAAATTCTTCAATTTTTAAACAACTGAATTCCTTCTATTGAATTTTACACTCCGGTACATCAACAGAGCTTCACCAGACTTATAGCACGCTAGCTATTTCAAAAGAACCAGTAGTCAAATAGAGATTATGGCGTGGAAACTACAGATAAACGTGACGTGAGAACACGCAGGTCAATGCTAGCCTCAGGGTGATAATTACCTTGTAGGGGGTGGGACATCCTAGAACTCCTCGGAGCCCCACTGAGGGGCAGAATACAATGCAGGAACTATTTTATCTAAGATGACAGGATTTAATTTGCACTCTCTCTAAAGGAGATCCCCTCTATGGCTGATTATGTCCTATATCACAAAAGAAGCTGTTTACATTGTGCAGGTATTGTTAACTTTCCCCCTGGAATATCAACAGCAAAAGGTGATATCCTTTTTCGAAGAAAGAGTAAGGTAAGATCGTTAAAATGTTCTTTGTTGATGGATGGTCAGCAGGCAATTAAGTGAAAGTCGTTGATTTTCAGCTGAGTGTCAGTAGCTCACCTGGTGGGAAACGACATCTAAAACGCCGCTGCATACTTGACCATTTATCTTGGATCTCTGCTTATCTCTAGCATTCATCGGAACGGACTAAAGACAGCTGTTTGAAATTCAACGACAGCCGTAACAGAGTAGAGGCTGTTATTTGATTCGTCCCTCTTCCCCTCCAATTTGTAGAATAAATATTTAAATAAGTATTTAAATAAAAATTCAAATCTTCATTGTTTTTAAATTTAGCCTAGAATAATCCCTCTCTATTCTGAGACAAAACTTCTACTTTTTATCTTTCGGAATATTTAAAAATCATTGCCGATTTAGTTGCTCGACGCGTAATTTTAAAGTTGGTTAATGCAAAGCTTTTTATTGCATTGCAAAATTCATCTTGAATAAAATACTAATGAGAATTTGGGAAATTAGCATTGGATATATAATTTCTCTTGTACAGTTCGATTGTTTTAAATTTTAGAATAGTTTTGAAGTTTATGAATTTTGACGGAGAAAAATCTCTGAGAAGTTATTATTTCTATTCATGCTTTCGCAAGAGAGAAATAAGTTATTGTACAAAAATTGTTGTATCATACGAACATATATTGTTTATTCTGTGAACCTAATAATCATGGTGTTAATAATTACGGAAAGTTTTTTTTATAAATTATTTAATATCTTTTTTTTTTTCAAATGTTGAAATGTAACACTGCAGCATATAAATAATCCTTCAGAATTAAATGGGTTAGTTAAAAAAAATACAGTAGTATCATTTCATATTGTAATGCTAAATAAACATTGTTGCAACTCAAAAACATTTCTGAGCAAAGTAACCCTGAAATCTGGATTAAAAGATGTTCTACATTTGTTAACGATACTTGCAATTAGAATATACCAGATATGATTATATTTTTCATTATTACTTTTTTAATAATTCTGACTAGCTTTTATAGTCTTTAACTTGAAATTAATTTTTGTGAATGTTTTAAACATTCTTTAGAATGTAAGGAACTACACAATTAAAATTTTGGCATATTCGAAAATTCTGAATTCTGCCAAACATTCCGGGAACACGCAGATTTATTCATTTTGATATACTCATTGCTTTTATGGTGGGGCTCAAACTATTGTAGAATATACACATAAGATTAAGTATGTGGGTTTAAAATGCGTTATCGCTGGACTCATTTATTCTTGTGGTCAAGTAGACATCTAGCTCCTAGTTCGATTCCTGTTTTTGGAATTCCTTTTTAGTTCACAATTTTTTCATTTTATTTTAATTGTTTTAAATTATAAATTTAAAAACAATGCCTTTTTTTATTCCTCTTTATGTTCTAATGTTTTCGTCCAGAAATTTAATAAATTTCTAATACATAACGCAACGTTTGATCCTCTAATAGTCAAATATTCTTCTGCATTTTTTCACTTTTATACCGTGAGAACGATTAATTCTTGCCGCCTTCATATCCAAAAATGCATATTATCGTACATTCCCCACGCTTCTGACTTTTGGTAAGACTTCCTCCGATCGATAATTTGCCCGAAACACATAAAAAAATGCTGACCCCCCCTATCCTGATTGCCACTTCAACAATACCACTTATTAATAAAAACCCAACCTCCACTTTATGAATGATTAAAATAAATTTACTCCTCCAAACTTCCACGGAATAGTTGCATTTACATATAACCCTAACAAGAGTCCGTTTTTATAAACACCCAAAACACGGTTTTAACGACGGAATTATGAATTTTCATGCACAGAAGTCGTGCGCGCGGGCTACTCGACCCCTTTTATTGGAGAGAGAAAATCCGTGACCATATCAATGTATGTAGTATTCCTGTGGTGCCTCCGTGCCATTAAGTCTTAAGTCGAACCTCTTTTTGCAGAAAAACACTCGATGACCCGGTCACAAAGAGTAGCCGCCTGGAATCTGCCTGCTGTTGTTTTTTTTTTTTTTTCTTTTATTTTAACCCTCTCACCCCTTTTGTGAGCCGTAAATTTTGATTTGGTTTTTATAGGGTACTTCGGTGTTTAGGCTCTGCAATTAATATACTACTACCAAGAGAGTGAGTGTTGTGTACCGGGTAGTTTTGAAAATGATTGCCTTGTTCTGTTGTAACATTGGTTCGATTTTGTCTGGATTTCCGCCTCATTAGCTTGCCGTGGTTTTTTTTGTAGGTGGATTTAATTGGTTTCTAAAGGTACAATGAAAGGACGAAAGAAAAAAAAATCGACTATAACCTTTTTGTTAATTTTAGGTGGCATTCCATTCGAAAATGTAAGTTTATGAGCTTAATTTCGGATTCTTCTTTACTGTGCGGTTTTTAAAATTATTTTTTAGTTGCGGTTCGACAAAACTATATAAGGAAAAGTACAGTTTAAAAAAATGTATAAAATTTAACTATAGGACAAATAATGCGTTTTTCACTTCCCCTTATTCTTTATAACAATTTTGCCTTTGTGAATCAATTTTAAAATAATTAAATAATAAGTAAAAAATAGTTTGTTGTTATATTTAGGATTTTAATGAAGTTTTAATTAAGAAACTTATTCAACAATTAAATTTTTTAATTAAGAATTCACTTAATAATATTCGTTATATACTTTTGACACTATTGAATTATTTTTAAAAACAAACATAAAAAATCTCTTTCACTGTACTTTATTAAGGCCAAATAATGGAACTTTATACTTCTCCTAATGCTTAACACTATTTTGTCTTTAAGGATAAATTTTAAAATGATTTAATAATAAATTAAAAATAAATTTATTTTCCATATCTTTGATTTTAATGAAATTTTAATAAAGAAACTTTTTATTCAATATTTAAACTTTTTAATTACAAAAGTGTTTTAAACATTGTTCTTCATACGTTTTTGATGCTTTTATGAAACTTTACATAAATAAATCTTTTTCACTGTACGTTATGAAAAATTACTTCCGACCAAATAATAGAACTTAATACTTCCCCTAATGCTTATTACTATTTTGCATTTGTGAATAAATTTCAAAATTATTTAATAATTTTATTTTTATTTCATAATTTTTTTAAAAAAATTAACTTATTCATCACATATTTTTTATTTTAATGAATTTTTAACAAAGATACAAGGTTTAAACTTTTTAATTAAAAAGTGTTTTAAATATTATCCATCATATACTTTTGACACTCGTTTAAAGTTATTTATAAAACCGGCCATAAACAATTGTTGACATACGTTATCAACAATTACTTAAGAAAAAACTTAGATTAAATAATTAAATATTCGTTAATAAAAATTTTCTTAATTCAGAAATACTGTGCTTAAATTATACAATCATATATTGAATTATTAAAAACTAATTTTAACACGCCAATATGATGACAATGGTGATGACACTTTGCATCTCTAATTGATGTAAGGCTAAATGCCAAAACTGCCAATTATTGTCCTAGAACTGTAATCATCTTTCATGAGATAATAATTCATGACAGTAATTTTTGTTTATCTTTCTATATTTAAAATGCATGGCTTTTGGCATATGTTTAAAACATGAGTAGATTAATCATAATCACGCAGACTTAACCAATAAACAAATTTTTAAAACCAAAGCAGAGAGTGTCTTGGAATTTAGTAAAATAGTTAAAATATGTTGTAAGATTTAAAAAATTTCATTCCTCTTAAGTAAACGGTAGTATATGTAATAGAATTTTTAATTTTAAAAAATCTGCTTTACAAAAAAAAAATGTTGATTTGTAGCATAGCATATTCTTTAAGTTTTTATTCTTATCCGAATTTTTCGTTTCTTGCAAAAGCGGCATCTTGCATTTAGCGACTTTGTGACTAATAATTAATGGCGGCACTTGGGAACCATGGAGATAAAATCGTAATGCATGTGTCACTTTTTAACCCCTTATCCGTCATGTCCATGCATCATATAGTCACTGAATTATATTTTAATAACCTATATTCTGAGAGTAAATTATTTAATAAATATTGTAGTTTGATATAGAAATTGCACATAATCTACCAATGAAGTAATTTATGGATTCTTAATTAAAACAATTAAATGTTACATTCCTGAAACATATAGTGTCTCCTAGTGAGATAATGAAAAGTGCAAACAGTTAAGGGGATAAAATTGATTTTGATGATGGGATTTAAAATAAAATAAAACCATACCTCTGAGAATATGTTGTACTTGTAATATTACCGGTGATAACTGAAACAAAATAAATAAAAATAACATGTATTTTTTTAACATCTTTAAATCTTCAGGGGCATGTTTCTTACTAAGTAGCAAGGAGCCATTTTTTAAAAAAATGCTCTTAGTTTCTTTATGAAATAAATTTATAAAATATGTAATTTCTATAAATTTTAAAATATCAGATAATATTAGCACTTGATATGTGGTCATATTAAGGAAATTCTATTTGTTATATTAAATTGACTTTCTTATTATAGTCTCTGTGAACAGAGTTTACTTCAATAATATTACGGGGAAACATGGATGTTGCGTAGTCGAGTCATACTAAATAATTATAGGAATATGTATTTCGTAAAGTTATTAAAATCAATCTTAAATTAATCATCAGAGTGTAAGTAAAAAACGTACTGAAATTGGAAAACTGAACTGATCAGTTCCTTAAGGGAGGAGCCTCATAATATGAACTATGTCTATGACTGCAAAATATTTAGATTCGCCAATTCCTCTAGTTAACGCCGTGGCTTTCATTTCAAGAGAAATTTTATAAAATATTTTTTCCCTTTCTTTATTGTTTTGGTTATTTAAAACGAATTATTCAAAATTATATAATGGAAGTTTCTAAATACTGCTTGGTTACTTCATTGAATTTATTTGAGCATTAATATTTTTTTAAATTACAATATTGCATTAAAATTTCATAGTGAAATAATTATAATAAAGTAGTTAAACCAATTATTTTCCTTTTTAAATGTAATGCTAAATAAAAAGAATTAAATGAGCCCCAACAAATCATCATGTATTTGACGCATACAGGCTAAAAATGATTTTTGTGCTAAATGGTTTTTGAGCCAAATTAAACCAACTCGCATTGAGCTATGACGATGAAATTGGTCCGCCATGTGTTTAAACATTGCTTTCTACTTTCCAGATAGATTTCTAATCTTATGAAAAAATCAGAGTAACAAAAGCTTTGGAGATGATTTCAAGGATTCCATTCGATATTTAACTTTAATTTGTAATTCTTGGAATGATTAAATTCCATGCATAAGTTTGCAGTTATTCATTTAATTATTAATCGAAAAATGAAAACAATCTGTATTGTTATTTGTATAAGTATAAACGCAACGCATTCTTTCTAATCTAAGTATAGAATTTTAGTTATATATCTGCTTCATTTATATCATTTAGAATTTTGAATAGTTTCATTTTAATAAGGCTTTTAATAGCCTTCATTGAACAGTTGACATACCTTCCCTCCTTGTCAATAGTATTAATGCAAGCATGTCAGCCATTTTCGACATATTACATCTAACATAATGAAAGAATGTATTATTTTAAATTATACTTTTACAGTAAAAGCAGAACTCTTTGGCTATAATTGATTATGGGTTAGCTGTGCTTGTAACACATCCAATTCGACGCCTTATCTTACGGGGATGCGAATACACTCCTTGAGTTAAGAATCCATTGAATACTCGAAGTGTAATTTTTAAATCGTATTGTCCAACTTATCCTAATTAATTAACTGGTCAATTTTTTTTATTAAGTGGGAAACAATTCATGGAAATAAGCAAAAGATGAAAATTAATCTGTTTTTAGTGAACGTTGTCCAGTTAATAACATCATTAGAAAAATATTTTATAACAATGTATGTTTTGATTTAGATATCACAGTAGTAGAAACGTTTATATCCTTTAGATATAATAGTCGAGATAATTTTGATTTAATAATTTTCTTCTCTAGTATTCAACTTTTTTCAGATTACTCAATATTCGTATTTCTTAAAGAAAATTTCGTCAAATTATTAAAAGAGATAAAATAATATTCATATATGAATGTAATATATTTCATTTGCTGCTGCTTTATAACGTCTTTGATTTAATTTATTTATAATTTTGGGAAATGACAATTCAATTCGTTTATCGCTCACAGACACAATTAAGGAAAATCAAGAAACCATACAGAATGTAAAAACAAATATTGTTTTTGTAGTCCTTAAATTGAAAAGCGGAAAATTAATTGTTTTTTAGTGAATGTTTTGCTAAAGTTACAACATCAGTTGAAAAAAACAACAAAAAAAACATGTTTTTTTTTTTTTATATATATATAATAAAGTACCGTTTAATTTAAACATTTGAATTATAATATTTTTCCCCATTTAGATTTGAAAGTCGAGATACTCATGTTATATTGATTTAATAATTTTGTTGATTACAATATGATTATTCTACTTTTTTTTTGACATTCGTATTTCTTATGGAAAATTTTATGAAAAAAGTTAAATTCGATAAAATATTATTTATTGTTGTTGTTACTTATCGTACTTTACAAGCCCGCTGACAGTTATCCGTCAGCGATTTAATTCGATATGAGCTCCTCTTTTTTTTCAGTAGCGCAAACTAGGGCCAAGAGTAGGGTTTAGCTTCTTCATTCTTCACATTCGCTTGCATAGCCCCTTTTTACAGGGGATGGGGACATTCACACACCTCACTGATAGAACACAAGGGAAGAACAACCATGCCCGAACGGGACTCGAACCCGGGTCGCCCAGATCTAGGGACGAAACGTTACCCTTATGCCAGGATGCCGGCATATTATTTATCGATGAACATAATATATTTCATTTGCTACTGCTTTAAATCGCCTTTGATTTGATTTCAGTTTATAAGTTTTGGAGGCGACAATTCGACTCGCCTCACTCACATACACGAGTTAAGGAAAGTATATAAAGCATAAAAACAAGATTTGTTTTTTTAATCCCTAAATTAATAATGTACCTTTGGCAAAATCAATGCATAAATTTTTAACTAAATAAATTAAATTAATTGTTCATTTATCCAAATCTAGTTCGTTTCCAGTTAATACCGATATGAATTGAAATTCTACTGACTTAATAAAAATTAGAGAACAATTCTTAATCGGCCATTGCAACTGAAATCGTTTTCACTCCCCCCCCCCTTTTTTTTTTTCTTTCTAGCTTCTGATTTTCTTATTCAGATCCGTTGGGAAAGCATTACACAACCAAAATTCTAGTTGTGACTTGAATTTCGAATTCGGCATGTCGACTCATACGAGTGCATTTTTAATGTTTTCTTAGAAATCGACACTGATAACATTAGTGTTTTGCAAAACAAATCTAACACCGAAAGGACTGTTGACCCATGCATCTCTTCTTAGGTACTGTGCAATGGTATGAAGGGGGGAGGGGAGGGAGTCGGAAGAAAAAAAAGGAAAAGCTAATTGTGTAAAATTCCACTCCGTCTCATGCGACCGTAGACGTTATCGTACGTGAGAGTCGTATTTTATGTCAACTAAGTCACTACAACTTAATTTATTAGAAACGTGGCGATAAATTAAATGTCGTTCTTTTTATGGTGCTCTCGACTGGATTGTTGCGCAGAATTCAGCATTTTGGTCACATTGTGCGAAAAGCTGCGGGTTTTATGGATTAAAGAAAGAAGAGCAAAGAGAGGTGAATTTTACGGTTATTCCGCTGATGGACAAATACTTGCGGGTGATGTGGTGCTGCTGAGTTTAGATGGTTGGTTGGCAGGTGCTCGGAGGCGGCTGTAGGTGCTGTGATTAATAGCAGTTAAAAACCATATGAAGATTGTCATTAAGGGGTCTGGAATGTTTCGTGCCGTCAAAAAAAAATCTATTTTTTAAATTTAGTATTATAAAATGGGGGATAAGCCACCATTTATGGAGATGTATACTGTGTATAAGTTTGTAAAACTGAAAATTTATGACTTTTGAAATGCAATATCTAGATAGCTCTATGATAAAATTATCGCTTTTTTGCATTTTTCTCAAAACGGATATTTATCAAATTTCGGTACGCACACATGTAAAATTCTTTTTATAGCATTCGTACGAAATAAAATTATGTAAATTTATAAACTAAAATGCATGTATTAAATACGTTTTTCTACTTGGCATGCAAAATATTTTTAAAACGCTATTTATTAATATTATTTTAATTACATGATTTTTAATATAATTTTGGGTACATTTTTTTTCATTTATATATATATATTTATTTTTCCTTGTATTAAAATGAAAATAATTTCTTGTTATTATTGAATTTTAACTCATATCTAATGATAGATTTGCTATAGTTAATTCATGGTTTTTTTCCTCTAAATAAAACGATTTGAGATTAAAGAAGATTTATTCTTTAATCTCAATTCGATAATCTTTTTCGAAGATTATCGAATCTTTATATATTTTCGATTCAACATTAAAAACAAAGTTTAAGAAAGCAATCTGTTTGTTAATTTATAAAGAAAAAGGTTCAGTCTTAAGATATATATACTAAATTAAACAATAGATACATGTTTATTTTGTGGTGAAACTTTTATTTAATTATAAATTGTTATTGACGTTTAAGAGACCTTAAGTTAGAGTCAACTTTATTTCAAAGGTTATATGCCTGTTAAATTTTAACTTATTATGTACGTGCTGATTTTCGTACATTATTTTTTTAATATTGGTTTATAAATAAATGTTAATTTTGTTGGGAGTAAAGTGAATGTGAATTTCCTAGGATGAATAAATGAATAAAGATACTAAAAACCTTTTTAATAAAAATATTAATAAAATATTATGAAAAACAAAATTATCGTAGAAAACAACCAAACAACTTATAATTAAAAAATCTTTAAAGCATTAACAATTAGATATAACATTTTATCATAGTAAAAGGATGAAACTCATTTTACTATTTCATTATTTGTGAATGCTTTATTTGCTTTATTTCTACGTAATATTAATAATGAAACTATAGAAAGAAGCACTTATTTTTCTCGAAAACAGTGGTGAACTGAAGAATAATAAACTTAATTACGTTTTAAATTATTGAAAAAGTGAAAGAGATGTTAAATTAAAAAATATTTATTTAAATAGGAGGTAAATTTTAAAAAAAAAAAGATATTTGATCTTTTAAGTATAGTACTTCAATTAATCAGCTTAAAGGTAAAAACAAATCATTTTTTTTTAACTTTAGGAAATAATTTTTGGATTTAAAAATATTTAAATGGGGTTTTAAAATTCTTTTTAACATTAAGATATTTATTAATTGAAATATTTTTTTTCGGCTGAGCTCTAACGATGTATTTGGAAGGTTTTTTTTTTTTCCCCCATCTCTAAAGATGGTAACACCATTTATATGATTATGAATTGAAAAAATATGATTTTTTTCTATTTTTAGTAGCTTTTGAGTAGTTTGACTTATGCTTCAAATATCAAAATGAAGGGCAGATCAAATTCAAGTGATTATTTTACTTATCTTCCGGTAATTGCGAGTGATTATTCTTGTATTGTTTTATTATTATAAAGAAAATTTTCCTCTTATTATAAAAATATCCAGAGACTACTTTTAGAATATAAGTTGTTAATCTCTTATTTAAAAAGAAGCGATTTATTTTTAAAAAATAACATCAAGGATCCTCGTAGCGCGAACACACGTGTAACAAAAAGCGTGATTATTCCACGTGTCTCCGTTCTTTCACAAACTTAACAGACGGCTGGGTTTTAAATGCTAAATGAACCATTGCAATTTTTTAATGGTTTTCTTCTCCCTTGTCTTGTTTACTAAGTGTTGTGCTAATTCTAGTACTTTCTTAGGAGATTAAATGAAAAATAACATTTAGTCTTTCAATGCGTATACTAAAAACTGAAACTCATTTCTTAACGTATGTGGAGGGACTGTTGAAAGCTCAATAACATTTTTAAAAAATTTTTTCAAATTGCGGGATTTGAATGTTTTTTCCCTCTCTAAGTGAGTTAAATTCAATACATATATGCATACTAATGTCGTCATATTTCATTGGCCATATGTTTTTTTCTTCCTTATGTTGATTTTAAAATAATTAATTTAAAACATAATGAATTTTTTATTAAATTTATCTAATTTATGATAAAAATTTTAAATATGCAAATTAACTTTATTTAGAGTGGCAAGAGTACATTTTATTCTTGAAGGCATTTGACACCTGAAAAAAGTATGGGAAGAAACAGGTTTATTTTCGTTCTTTATTACTTTATATAAGGTACTAAGCTGTTATTGAAAAGTATGGGAAAAACGACACTTACAGTAACAGGTTTATTTTATTCTATTTTACTTTTAATAAGTTACTAAGCTGATACTTTGTTGAAAGTTCAGTATATAATAAAACCTTTTTGGCATATGAATAAATTTACATTAATATGATTTCTTATGTTGGAATTATTTCTGACTGAGCATTACAATATTTAGTCTGCTTATAAAGATTTTCATGTACTGCTGCATTTTCGACTATGGTCTGAGTAGTTATTTTCTTCCTATATCAGCGCTATGCACGTTTTTATAGGTACATAAGAAAAAAAATTTATACTCAAACTCTTTTTATATTGAACTCTGATTACTTTATCAAAAATTCTTACATTTTTAATTTATTATTAAATGGAACTAAGGGAAATATGTGTCAATGTGTAATTTATTGTTAAAAGAAACTCTAAAAAAGATATACATCCATACGCATTTGATTATTAAATATGCAATAATTTCTATTATATCCAATACAGTATGGAAAAAGGACATGGTTGAATTTGTAGCAGTACTGGATCGCAAAAATATTCAAAGAAAATGGTATGGTGTATTACATTTTTAGTTAATAGTTTAGGGATTAAATTTTGTAAATCCATAATACATTAGGCTTCAGTTGATGAATGAATATGCTAAATCCTGGATTCACATTTCACTTGAATATAACTTTTGCTATCCAGATATTGTTAGTGTTATGATACATTCTGAAGAAACGGCATTTTATGTTTTGTTAATGATGTGAAGTGTAAAAAAATAAGTAAAGATATCAACAATTTAAATGATTTGGGATCTAACTAAACTTTTCTTTTGGGGGAGGGGATATTATCTAGTTAGCGTTATAGCTCGGAAACAATTGCTAAGGAATGATTTTTTAAAGCCAATTCAGGTTTTGTATTAGAAATCTGCCCATCAGCTGAGATCGAGTTATGCTGACTTTCTTAAATATTTTATAAGTCCTTCCAATATTTTCCTTTTTTTTCCATTTACAAAATTATTTGATGAAAATTTTTTTTTAACTCTAATATAAACACGAAAATAAGAGTATAAATTACGGCAGAAATCAAGATGTGTCTTTCAATTAATTTTCTTTCCTATAATTTACCAATTTTTGACAGTTTTTCTTAACCCCAAAACGCATATAAAAGAATTAATCTGAGTTTATGAAATATATTTTCTAACTTAATCATTGGGAGATTTAAAAATTCATTGTTTTAGTTATGAATTCTAATTTAACTTCCAAAATAAGGTTGTAAAAGATTATCACACATTATAGCATTTACAAAATTGCATTAACTGTAACGTGTACAATAGACTACACAAATCTAAGAATCCTTGCTAGAAAATTATTTTTCTTTTGTGTTTTGTTCAATCCTTTACATCACAAAATTTTGTATTTTTGATTAAATCCACTTCTGCATAGCTATTTGCAATTTGTCTTAATCGAATAAAATTGCGATTTTTCTTTTTCTTGACTTGTTTTTAATTCATCTGTGGAATTTAACACATTAATTTTTAATAATATTGTAATGTTTCAGTTTATGGTATTTAATTGACAAATTTATAAAGCCAACTCTATAGTTCTTGAAGTTATAATTCGATGCATGCAATCCAAAGGCAACTTGTTTTTCATCGACTTTTATTTCAATCACTGTATGCAAACCTTAAACAAAAGATGACATCTGATTATAAAGAAAGCAAAACAATCCGTGGGTTAATAATCCCTGCAATCCGGAGTCCCTCATGTCTAAAATTCGTACATGCTTCATCCCATGTCAGACGATAACAGTGGCAATCAAAGTGGAGCATTTCGACGACCTTCTGTGTCTTTCGGAGCAGGTGATGGCCACCTTAATCCGCAAGTTCGCTCACGTATCGCCGACACATTCGGAAGAGAGTTGTCCCGTCTCAGCTATTCTCGTTTTTCAATCACGTGCGTTGCGAAAATGCCGAGATATCGCTCTCCGTCGGACAGAAAATTTCAGTTTTTGCGAGTGTGAGGCCGGGAATTAATTGCCAGCTTGCATTTTTGGGTGGCAATAAAGCTGAGGAACCCCTTACGGAAAGGTTTCTGTCTCCGGTTCTTTGATCACTAAAAAAACTCTTGGTATAATGCATATTGAAATGGTTTGTAAATTGGATTAGGATCACGTGGCTGTAGAAATGAATAACACGTGCTTTTAATAAGAGTAGTGGCCAAACTTCTGGATAATTACCCCTTTTCGAAACCTTTTATAAACTTCTGATATAGTCATGTGCTTATATTACTTTGATATAAGGCTAAATTAAACCCTCTCGTGGTCTGTGTTTCGACAACGCTAGTTTCGGGTTCCATTCCTTTCACAGCCTTTTTCAATTACTACTATTAGTTCACTCTCTCTCTCTCTATATATATATATTTATTTATATATCTTGTTCAAATTTTCAATAGTTAATAGAATACTTTTTATTCATCCACTCAAGTTCAAATGCATTTTATTAAAATTGTAGAGGATGAAACTGGATGTTTTAATACAGGTTTTTTTTTCAAATATCAATTCTTTATTTAAATTTAATTTTTAATACTTTAAGCAGGGCTTTAGCAGTTTGTAATGACAATTGTAATCCACAGTCTCGAAAATGCGAGGATTTCAGTATTTTTCAGGTGAGGGTGAAAAATGCGAGTACAATTCTTGAGAAAAATAATAAATTTTTTGATACTTAATATATATATATATATTATAATTACTTAATAAAAAGTAACTAAAATAACATTTTTCTTCATTGACCTAAGTAAGAATTGAATTAAAATTTTTATTTTTATTACTTGTTATAAGAGTAGTGGCCAAAGTTCTAGACAATACCTCCCCCTTTTTGAAATCTTTTACAAACTTTTAAGACATATATTGATACATTCAGACTGCTTGGAAACGAGTACTCTGGTGGCCTTTAGGCAACGCTAGTCTCCGTTTTGACTTTCTATTTCTTTTTTTAAAATTTTGTTGTATAATTTTTCTATACAAACAAAGTTTATCATACTGAATTAGCGCATTAAATTGCTTTTCACTTTTAGGAAAGATCATTTCTGTGCATTGCCTATTTTTTAAAATGCAAAATTAAAATTTAAAAATAGTTTTATGCAGAATATTAAAAAAAAACTTTTAACTCAATCTAAATTTTAACTAACTGGATAATTGTACTTTTTTCAAATTGTCAAGCAGCATGTTTTTATTTAGAATTATTAAGAAACGTAATAAAAAACACAAAAAATGTAGTTTCTAAATATTGTTATAATAATGCTCCAAAACGTTATCTGAATTCCATTCCAGGCTTTTGTAGGTTTAATAAAAGTGCAAAACTGAATTACTCCGAAAATATCGCAAAAGTATCTCAATTTCTCACAGTTTCCAGAGTTGCGATGCCATTATGCAATAGCAAATTTCCCAATTCAATAATTCGGCTGTATTTGAATTTAAAATTAAGTAACAGTTTTCTCTTCTTGGAGCAATGGCAGTCAAGCACAGTGAATCTTTAGTTTTTTGTGTGTATTTATGTTATACTTTGCGTTTGACTCAAAGCAACCAATTTTTGCACTATTTTAACAATATGGTCCGCTATTTTTCTCAAATTGATATGTTTGAAATATAAATTTTTACTAAATATAAAATATTTGAGCTACTAATAGCATATTTTTTGTTTCGATTACAAGTTTCCTTCATTCAAACAGCCCTTTGCAGCTGTCTTAATCGGGAATAAAATATAATTATTATAGTATTGATATAATAAATATAGTATTGATTCTGTAATAATGTTAGTATTCATTGAAACCACTGTAGACTAAAAAGTTAAATACATTTGTTTTTTTCTTCTAATCCATATTCATTAAATTCTGATTTAAGCTTATTTGGGTAATCGAAAGAATGAAAGAAATTTGTAAGGTGTGTTTTAAATATAATTTTAAGACTAATAAGTTAATAAATTTTTGCAGTTCTATCTAAACATTAGCAATTTAGTTTGAATGGAATTTTTAATTCTGGCTGGCTGATGTCAGTATGAGATTTAGCATATCTGCTTGCATTCTGGACTCTTCAGAAGACGTTTCATGCTTTTTACTCAATTCCTACTATTAATTCTCACTCTCATTATATTTATATTTCTTGCTCAAATTTTTAATCGTTAATAAAATACTTTTTATTCATCAATTCAAGTTCAAATCCACTTTTTAAAACTTGTAATGGGCATTTAATACAGTTTTTAAAAAATAGTAATTTATTGATTAAATTTAAATAATTTTTTATACTTTAAAAAGAGTTATAGCTGTTAGTAATGAAAATTGAAATCAACAGATAATAATAAATATAATACAGATTAACAGGTATAATAAAAAGTGACTAAAATAAAAATTTTCTTTGTTAAACCTAAGTAGGAATTGCATTAATTTTTTTAAATATTACTTGTTTATTATTATTATGAGCATCAATCTTTAATAATTCATTTGTAATATCATGCACTTTAATATTTTGGAACCAGTCCTTTTTTTATGTTTTATATTTTTAGTTTTACACGTAGTTAAAGGGTTAAAAGCCTGCGGGTTAGTTAAGATCATTATTTCATGCTATCATATCGGTTGGATCAGGTAAACAGTTGTTGGACCAAAAATGTCGAGTACTTTGGCTAATGCAATTTTAACCTATCTGGACCCTCTTAGGGAAGCCAAAACGAGCATTGATAAATTCATGACGTCACTGTCAAGGCCAGGTGCAACTCCACTCGAGTAACCTTTTCACGTTCTCTCATCGGAAATTTGTGGTCATAGTATATTTATCGGAATGGTGGACGAAAGGCCTTATCTAACTCACCACAGCGTCTCGATGAAAGAGGGGAAAAAAAATGAACGAGAGAGATCTATATTTAAGGACACGAAGCTTTAAAAGAATGTCTGCTTCATAATATTTTCAAAGAAAGAATCTCTATCTGAGTTTTTTATTATCATCCAGCCAGATATATATTTTTCTTTTCGGTTTCTCAGATCGTGCATTCGGATGTCTAGTGGGTGTCGAAATTTGGACGTTCCTGATTCAAGAGAGATTCTTAAATATTTCAGCCAAGCTGGCGAGTGTTTGCAAATACCCTGATTACGGGTTCAGCCTGTCATGACGAGTTCAGATCTAGTTTATGGTTGAAATATTTTTTTCTGTAGCTGATTCGCGTTTTCATAAATTTGTGATTTAGCATTCTTATCCTGTATTGTATGGTGAAAGTTTTATCAGACAGCGTCCTTTATAAGAATTAGTAACTGACTAATATTTTTTTCCTTATCAAGCAGTACTAATTGTTGAAAATCCTAATATCTTATCAATGGTAATTAAATTATGTGTAGCTATTCAATGCTATAAATCCTACAACTACGATTACTGCGATTTCCGCGGTTTAGTGTGTTTCATTCGTTCTGTTATAACTTTTCATAT
>JAPMOQ010045292.1:3746666-3783118 GCA_026543055.1 Argiope trifasciata
TCAACTTCAAAATATTCAGCTGTATGTCGCTGTCTGTAGCATTTATAATAATTGATCAATTATTCGGATAATTAGCCAATTTTAAGCAAATTTAATGCTTACAAACGACGTAAACGAATTCTTTATAATTTAAATTTAGAAGAAATGTTATGTTGGGTTGCGTTGCAACTTTTCAGCAGAAATGTGTTCTAGCGTCTGATTAGCTATTTGGGTGCGACAGATTCTTTTGTGATTGACTATTCGTTATCGTTTCATTATTTTTTTTAAAAAAAATAAATTGGAGGCAATTAATGGCAATGCATATGGCAATTAACTTGTTAATTGCCATATGCAGCAAGTGGGTTTTACAATTAAGTAATGCATTAATGTGTTTCTTCAGAACATATGAATCATATATGCTTCATATAAAGTCTAAATTTTTGTCTTATATTATTGATTTTTTGATCACGTGAAATCTTTTTTTATTTGAAGCTCAGAATTTATCCATATTCTATAATTTAGTCATATAAATAAATGCATAAAATTGTCAAAGCATGGTCTATTGAACAGAGTAAGCTACTTGGCATTTTATTTATATGTTTTTGTCTTTTTACTTTATTACAAACTTTTCGATATTTGTAAAACTATTTGATGTATCGCTATATTCAAGCTCGGATTCATTCATGGAAGCATATCATAAATATAAGTCCAAATAGCCAAGTAACCAAAATTTATGATAAAAATTATAAATTTTGATCGCATAAGTCTTCATATTAAATTAATTGCTATAAATTTATGATTGCTTTTATTAGGTAAACTCCTGTATAAATCTATAAAATCTTAATACTGTAGCAAATCCCATAAAAATGAGATTTACCTATAGGTAGAATACTAAGAATATTAATACAGAAAAAGAATCGAAATGAATTGGTAATACAGTTTCAATGAAGTGAAGGAAAGGAGTTATTAGTCTTTCCTTTGAGAAATTCTGACCTGCTCATCTCTTGCGTAATAAAAACCAATCATCTCAGTTTTTCCTTTGACAGCGTGTCGATTTCCCGCTGTTGTACGATCACGGTTCTTGTTATAAACTGTCTAGTGTCTCGGTGCGTTGCCATGACTGTTTCGAACCTGTTGGATTGTGTGCTTTATGACTTCTCTTTTGGTGGTATTTTCAATTGACCTTTATGGCGACGAATTACTTAAGCTTAGATTTCCAATAATATTCAATGCACATAGAGTAACAAATCATATTTAAAGACTGATAATCCTGAGTGATATTGGCCACCTGTTAGTTGTTGATTTTTGCGTGTGTTTGGAGAACGTCGTATTTTTGCCCACCGCAGAGACTCAGATTGGCAATTGCAGAATTTAGAGACTGTCTATTGCAATGATTCTCGCAACATGCCTTTCATATAATTTCTGTATATTTTCTTCGACAATCGTTATTAAAATCTAAACTACTTTTAATTTAAAAGTTTATATACTTTATCATCAAAGTTTGAAAACTAATTTCTACAGAAAGTGTATGTACTTTTAAATAAAGTTGCGAAACGATTAATATTTATAGATTCCGTATAACAAAATGGCGAAATATGAAATACATCGCCGATTCGGTTTTGTTTCTATAACTTGTCTTTTTCATTGCGTATTTGAAATAAAAATATTTCAAAGAAATTCTTTTTTTAAATTTATTTTCTATTTGTATTTCTATAGAATGTATGTCTTTTAAACAAAAACCATATCTATCTAAATAGCATTATTTTATTCCCAAAAACAATACTTAGGGAAATAATATCTAAATATTTTTTACATTTTCTCTTTATAGACATTTGAGTATTCCATTCAATACCGGATTTCATACATCGCTGGTAAAAGTGTGGATGATAAATTAGTCCCTATTCCTCCCTACTTTGACTCAAATATAAAACAAATTTTATTTTAAATTTTAAACAAGCTTTGCTTTCGTTCCATCTCATGTCACATGATCAAATCAGTGTAATTGTCTAATTCATGTTTTTTTAGAGGGAAAAAAACAACTCTTAATAATATACACAAAATAATAAAGAAGAATCGATTTGAGATTTTTTTTCATCAGTATATCAATGGAGGCAATAAAATATTTCTTTTTAAATCAGTTCCGAATTTTCTATGATTTAGCAATCCTAATCTTTGATGTTCTACGAAATGCAAAATCAGCATAAATTGAAAACTTAACCCCTTTTATTGTATAATATTCATCAAAATCTTTTAATTTTCGCTAACTCAATCGCAGATTTCGAGCTCTTATGAAATCAGTTTCGTTTAAACAAACCTTTAATGCGATACTTTTGACGTTCTCACCAAGACACGGAAAAAGAACTGGAGCACCCTAAAAGGCAGATGTTCTAATGATGCGTTGCGTCAGACAACGGAAGTTGTAACTTCTTGTTAATCTCGGAGCCACCAAACAAAAGAATATTAAGTTTATTCCCAAAATAGATTCCCCTTCGCAAGCGATCTTGTAATGATAGGGGGTGGTTACACATACACACGGCGACGATTAGTGACTTAAAAAGATAAAGGTCAGAAATCGTTTCCTGTTGTGAAGAGTGTAATTGCGCAAAATCGAAGAGTCGTGATTGGCCAGCCATTAAGCATTTTAAAAATATCGGAGAATTGAGTGAATAAATAGCTACTCTTATAAAGCATGTATTTTTCTACTATTTTAATAAAATATAAAGTTTTAATTAACAATTTATTAATGATCAAAGTTGATTTGTTTATTAATTTGTTGCATCGATATAAAAGATGTTTTTGATTTCTTGCTTCATACCACCATCAATCTATTTTTGCTTTTTCGTATATATAGTATAAATTTTAATAACCGTCGAAGAATTCGAACTCGAGATTTTGACGAATCTCCATGTTCTGATTTTGAAAAATATTTTTGGATTATGTTCATCTGTCTGTCTCAGACAATGCTAATTTAAAAACGGTTTAAATTTGGTAGTAGTCTTTTCACCAAATCTGCAAATTATTGTCAAATTTTGTTTTCAGAGGAAATTCATCTGATTTTCCGGCTGTTCGCATATCAGTTTAATCGATTACAAAAATGAAGAGAGCTAAATGGGTTCACAGATTTAACATGAGCGATGTAGACACCTGTCAAATTTTGAAACAAAACCATCTGTATTATCAGAAACATGTTAACACAATAATTTAAAAGTGCAACGACTTAAATATATCAAATTAGGTGGGAACATTCTAAAGGTGGGTTTTTGTGACTACAAGTGCAACTTTGCGTCAAATTCTTGTTTCAGTCGATTGTGAAAAGCGAGTCTAAAACTCAAATTCGATTTGATACTCTATTATCCGCATACCAGGGATTAATGATCCACCAAGGATAAGCGATATTTTCAGTAAAAATACTAAATTTACGCCAAATGTTAATATTTCATCACCATTGTTATCCAAGGCTAACGTGAGAGTATATGAAAAAGCTTTGAGAAGAGTCAGGAATTAAGCTAAGCATATACTTATGGCCAGAATTATGATGAAGCTGCGGACACGCTTTCTTTACGCCTCAAAATCTGCTGTTGGGAGAGTCTGCACCTCTATATGCTACGAACAAGTGTTCCATCTCTGTTTTTCACATTCTTTCTGGGTTCCTAAGTGTTACTGCAGAAAGTTAAATATTTTTTTATGGCGTTTATTCTCACTTTAGCTAATCTACTCTTTAAGATTCCTCATGATAGCCATTTTAATTTCTCTAAGAATATAAAATTTTATTACATCTAAAAATATTGTTTTATATTCATTGCATGCAAAACCTTTCAAGATTTTTCAGACTCGTTTGTTATATGTTAGTTTTGTGTTACTTAATTTTTATTGCCTTGGAATTTTTTTTATCTCTATGGAAGCTTGTTCATGAATATAAGTTAAGATTTTATATATGTATTTTATAAAATTATTTTGTATTTGCGCCATAAAACTAATGAGATACTACTATTAATTGCATGGCATTGGTAAATAATAATTAAGAGATAGCCAATTAGAACGCGATCTTTAGCGAGAAATCATCTCCATGTAGTTAACGGACAAATACCTGAAAACTGATTGCATATTTTTGAAGCCTCTTTCCCCGATCAATTTTTTTAAAAAATAACACGGAACTACAATCGTTGTCACAAAAGCTCGAAACGAATTTCATATTCATTCGTTGCGTTCTTTGCTCGCGTTTAAATACTTGAGAAAGTACAAATCGACAGACGGTTAACACCTTGATGAATTTTACTCCAAATTTTATACATATTTATATTTTAGATGTTAACATTGCGTAACAGTTTATTTATCTAGTACTCTTTGATCTGCAGCTGCCATGTTTACCTATATGCACAGTCGGACAGATAGACTTTCTTTAAATGTATTTCATCTGGAATTTCTGAATTTGAAGTTTTTATGTAAAAACTACATACCGAATTTCATCCGTTTGGCTCGAAATGATTTTGAGTGATCATCTTCATAGACAGACATAATTCTCAAAAGTTATTTTTTTATATTAAGATAGGCCTGAAATGTAGGAATTCGTTTTATTTTTGGGTTAAAATCTTTTCACGAATTACAATACTTTCTTGTATACAAGAAAGTGATAAGTTCCTGTAATAATAATAATTAAAAACACATTTGGCCCATTTCTTTCAAATTATCTTCCGATCCGAATAAAACAGTGTATTCCGTTGCAAAGATATTGTGCCCAAATAACATAAAAAAAATGGTTGCGTGGAGAAAAAACTCTGTGGACAAAGAACCCTTCATACAAAGAAAAAAAAAATTCCAGGCTGACTTCAAAATTTGAGTAGAGTAAGCAGCATTTTTATAGGGTTCCATCTCATTAATGAAGTACGACCTATCTAAATAAACGAAAGTTAATTACATTTTATGTTCCCTTTGTGTCTCAAGAACTCTAATTCGGATACAAGACCCTTCCGAAGGTTCAAACCAGTTGAGGAGGTGATTATTTACGCGCGAAATGCAAAGAATGAGATGAGAGATACAGAAGAGAAGAACTGAACCAAAGTATCTTTGCTGAGTGGAATTTTTTTTTTCTTTCTGTTGTCGAGTAAGGTTTATTTTTACAACGACATCTTGCGAGGGTGGTACATTTTGGGCGACACAATAAATTCTACGAGACACAATGGATGAAATGCCCGTTCACCCTCTCCCTCCCCCTCCACGAGCAAACTGTTTTTAGAATGTGCATCTCGACAATCATCCTCACCAAAAACAATCAGCAGGAAGAAAAGAAAAAAAAGAAAGGGCACACACTTTAAAAAGAAAGACACTTTCTTGTGTGGAGGGTAAAAGACAAAAAAGCAATTGGGAAAGAAAGAAAATGGGGGGAATCTTTTTGGCACCTGTGCCAACACATTTGGCAAGGACCCTCTCAGATAATTGTCGTTGGAATTGTCCGATGAATTAAGTATAGGCAACTGGCCACATGACTGAGATGTACCATTTGAAAGACATTTCACGTGATTGCTTCAAGCTGATGTTGTATGACAAAGAAAATTTTCTTCCTTAAACCTCTGTATTACGAATGCTAATAAAATTTTATAGTTTTAAAATGTATCTGATCGATTTAAACCGATGGCTACATCACTTCTTCGCGTTCTCACCATTCATTCGTTAAATTTTAACGAATATTATGAGGTACTTCGTTAATAAGGTTCCTGCATTAGATGCCTTATCAACGCAGTTTATAAGTAGCTTTAATCTTCAAATTGATAAGATAATGAGAGTATGCTTTATTGATCTCTACTGTTTCTTAGGACATTCCATTATTGTCCGCCTACTTCTTTTGTGATTTTTTTTAAAACTCGTTGCATGTTAACGTATGATCTCGCGATCTTTTAATCCTTAAAAATATCGCTTGAATCATGCTGATATTTTCGCAGATTGACTATTTTTTCTGCCGATATTCAAAAGCTAACAAACAGTTTATAAAAGCTAAAGGCAGAAATTAAACATATTTATTAAGTAAATTTTTTGATTAATAAATTTTTTTTCCCCTTTCCCCGGATTAATCTGAATAAAATCTTATCTAATGATACGAAAATAAAGCTGGGAATTTGATGATAAAACGATGATGTAAATGAAGGATTAATATAAATGCCACTTTTTAATGCTATTACCTTTTTTTCTTATGCTTATTGAATCAGTGTGAAAAAGTAAAACTTTCTTTTGTGCTTGTATTAACTGATGTATATATCACCTGCTATTTTCCATAGCTGGAGAATATTAAAGGGTTATTATTCACTAATATGACTTTTAACGTACATTCACATTACTTGGTTTATATTTCATCTAAGAATTCCTTTCTTTTAGAGTTTTTTTTTTCTTTTTCCTTTTGTACTTAATTACATGCTGCCTTTTTTCTCCTTTATTAATCTCCTTCCCTCAAAAAATAAAAATCGGAAAAGATAAGTTTTGTCATTTTTTTTTTAAATAATAAAAACACCTCAGTAATCTCAACGCGTTATTGGACATCCAACTATTTCTAACAGACTTCAAATGCAAAATATCGAAAATCAAAAACTATCTAAATTGTTTAGAGTTTATTTGCATAATATTATTATTTATCCCGGCATACCTCTAATTGTAAGTTAAGAGCTGTTTTAAAAATTTCTTATTTGTTTTGTAAGGCTTTTTAGAATATTTTATTCTGTACATATAACTATAAATCCGTAGTTATCATTTATGGATATAATATTCTCTTTTTATGTTTCTGAAGAGCTGAAAGATTTTAAATATTCTGCACAACATTTTAATTGATTAAATATTTCATTAACTTCTCACTCTAATGATTAAAAATACAATAACACTTATTAACATGGTTTCAGTTCCAAAATTATTATTATTGCTAATATTAGTAGTTGTTGTTAATACTAGTAGCAGCATTAGCGTTCGCTAAATACAATGTATATTTATTCTAAATGTTCAGCAAACTCCGGAGATAAAGTTCATACATTTCTGGATTGATAGTACCTGCATTTGGCTGGAATTAAGCTGTAGTTGCGCTTTTCCACTATATGCATCCTTTTACAAAAAAATATTTTTATATCTGGATTTGATTCGAGGATTCTAGTTTGTTGAGGCAAAAGAGATTACTTTCTTTAATCTTATCTCCAAAACCTCAATATTCTGGGATTTTCGGGTCACGAGGGGTCGATTTCTTGACGAAATTCCGACCCTTCACGGAAAAAAATCCCTGGTTTGAATCAGTGTCTGAGGGTAACCCTTGAGATAGTCCTCAGGCCGGATTCTTTATTAATTTTGATTCCTTGGCTGTAAATGTTTCAATCGTACTAACATTCATTCTAAAGTTGTTCAGTTCATTTGTGTTTTAGTAGTAGCAGCATTAGCACTCACTAAATGCAATGTATATTTATTCTAAATATTCAACAAATTTCCGTTGAAAAAATTCCTACATTTCTTTGTTTCTGGATTAAAATTCGTCGCTAACATTTATGGATATAAAATTCTCTTTTTATGTTTCTGAAGAACTGAAGGATTTTAAATATTCTGCACAACATTTTAATTGATTTTAATATTTCATTAACTTCTCACTCTAACGATTAAAAATACAATAACACTTATTAACATGATTTCAATTCCAAAATTATTTTTATTGTTAATATTAAAAAAATTATTTCAAAAATTGAAAAAAAAAAAAATTGTGGCCAAATTTTTATTGGACTTTTCTAGAGAAATGTCGGAATTACTTTTTCTTTTTAACTCTTTTAATTCTGCAGGTATTATTATTATTTATTTATTTACTTTTGAAATTACTAATATTTCAAATCCCCCCCCATCCCACTTGCGAGGGTGGAATCGAATCCTTTTTCATCTTCCACCCCTACAACAACTCTTCTCCATCGCCCTGGCGGCATCTCCCGACGGCCAGTTTCATTGTGTATCAATCCCAGGCGCCTCTCCACGATCCACAACACATGAAATGGTGGGTGATGAGCCGTGAAACATCGGCCGCAGGTCGCGGCACACAAATTTAACCCTCTGCACGCTCCACGGATTCCTCGTGGGCATCGCTGTCTGGCAAACATTCTCCCCAGTCGCCAAAAGGTAACGGTGGAGGTTCCTCGCCCTGAACTTCGGGCTCGATAGGAATCAGGGCGGTTTGAAGCTAAATGATTGTTTTTTGCCTTTCTGGACAATGAGATTTTCAAGGATGGAGGTTGGAGAAAAAGACTTGACTGCTGTTTGGAATATTATCGCAATAAAACACAGTGTGAATATCCGAATTCCATATCTGAGCTGGGTTTTGAAACGTCTAAAAATTAAAAAGGATTGTTTTTCAAAAATGTAGGAAGTAGAAGTGAGGGATTACCAATGGAAGTATCATTTTGTTCCTTTGAAGGGGAAGGAGGGTCGGCAAAAGAACCATTTTGTTTATCGGTCTGGTGGGGAATTGTCTTCCTGTTACGAATCGAAGTATAGTTATTTTCATCAAATGCGTGTTATTGTTTAAAGAGTCATGAATACGACTTCATTTTATTCATTACTTTTTATTTAAAGTATTAAGGGTAAAAAAGAAAGAAAGAAAGAAAGAAATGATGACACATCTTACAAATTATTTTTAGTATTTTTTTTAGTTTGTATAAGATGGATTTTTTCCCTTATAAAATTTACTACGTAGTTTTTTATTAAACATGGAACAAAAACTCTGAAAATGAAAGGAAAAAATGAATGCGTTTAGTTTATATTGAAATCGTAAAGGTAAAAATAAAATTTGCTAGATTTATTCTACGAACAGCATTAACAATTGATTCTGAGAAGCGGCAGTGGTAAATAATGGCGGGACCAATTATTCATAAAATCATTTGTAACTATTTTTTTAACCATCATTTAATCATCATTTATTATAACCATCATTTCCTAAAATTGTTATTGTCTTCAAATTCTATTTTTCGAAAATATTTGATATGCTTTGCGCTAATCTCCACGACGAAATTTTCTTCCATCAACTTTATAAATTCATTAAATATTTGAGGGATATTTATTATTCATCATATTTACTTTTATTTTTCTTAAATTCGGAGCAGAGAAGAATTAAAAAACTAGAGCCTGCTCTTTTAGTCTGAGGGATTTGCATTAGTTTTCGCCATCCAGTGAACCCTTTCCTGCAGTCTTTTCACCACTTGTTGCTTCATCGCTGTATGTTTACGGGATGATATAATTCATTCTGGACATTATAAGTTTTAATTGATTGTAAATAACATACATTTAAAAAATATATTACCTTATTTATTTTCCAAGTTTTTTCCCCCTCCTCATACTTTCTTATTAATTCGCTTCCAGATAGATAGTATTAATATCATTACTTAGTTAAAATACTTTTCTCTCTAGAAGGAGTATTAAAAATAGTATCATTCAAAAGAGTTGCAGTAAAATCAATATGATTCTGCAGTAGTATCAATATTAATGATCGATTATGTATGTATATTATAATTAAATAAACAAAAATGGTCAATATATATATTCTTTTATTCCCAAAAGTGATGGACAGCTGATATATAGATAAGAACAAGAATTTACTATGATATTATTTTTACATTTCTTTGTGACAATTTACCACTCGTCGAGTACGATTTTTAAAAATGTATAATTTTTTTATAGGTATCCAAAATCATAGAAACTACATTCAAGCCGTAAATGAAGCAGTTTTGTTGAGTTGTACGTGAACAAAGCAAACTTAAAAATAGAAAGATGTTGACGTCATCATGGCTGAGAGTCTGAGCCTAGACTCAGACCAGGGTCTCATCATGACAACTAGTACTGAAGACGATGACGGTATGTTAAGCACTCATTATGACTCTTATATTCATCTCAGTAATGTCGTTTTTTCAATGCAGAGTTCTAATTGTGTTGTTTCTAATTCCAGGGAGCAAGTCCGCACCGTCACCCTCCATCGCTTCAACCAATCAAGGTCCAGTGACGGATTATTTTGAAAAATCTCGAAAACGCAAAAGATTGAGTGCTGTAGTAGACAAACTAACCACACAGGTGAGCTTTTATTTTACATTTTATTTGTAATGGAATTATCGCATAAATAGTAAGACTCAAATAATTAGTTGTACTTATCTTCAGCTATCTGAATCAGTTTTGGAAGAAAAAACACACCCTGAAAAATGCAAGCATTGGGTCAATATTTTGGGACCTAGTTAAAATTTTTGCATGAATATTTTCTGAATCAATGAAGGTTGTAATTATCCACCAAAATTAGGCGCATACTTTCAATCAACTTAGATAGAGCCCTATTTTCAATCAATAAAAAGAGAATGCAAACTGAAGCAGAGCATATATTTATAATAAATAGGAACACCTTTGACCCCTTGACTTTTCTTCTTTTTCCCTCCTTTTATTTTCTTTACTATCTAATAAGATGGCACCTACTGTTTGGGGATTTTTTTTCTAATTTTGATTAAAATGGAAAACTTGACTATGGAAACTATGTATTCGAAGTAATTATTAGGTTGGTGCGTATGAAATGTCGGATTCTCTTTACATGCGGACGTTTGTCTCCCTGTTTTCGTTATACTTTTGTCTTTGGCATAACCTCATTCATAGTCGTATTGTCCATTGCCAGAGACTCATTTCAGCAAAATAGGTTTTCTCGAAGGTCTTCCCTTTTGTTATTTCTTTTGAGTTTATTGCCGATATGAATTCTGCCGACATTCGCGTCATTTTCTTATATGAGTACAAACTTGGTAATAGTGCTGCAAAAGCTGCACGCAACATAAACCAAGCGTTTGGGGAGAATACGGTTAACGATCGGAAAGTGCAGCGTTGGTTCGAAAAATTTCGGACTGGCGATTTTTCACTGCAAAATGAGCCGCGCGGAAGACCCAAAACGTCTGTGAAGAATGATGACCTGAAGGCTCTAGTGGAAGCGGATCCAGCCGTATCCACGAGGGAACTTGCTATCAGGATGAAAGTTGACCATACAACGATATTGAGACACCTTTCTGAGATTGGCAAGGTTAAGAAGATGGACAAGTAGGTACCGCACGCACTGACAGAGCGAAATAAGCTGGAACGAACTGGAATATGAAGTTTTGCAGCATCCACCCTATTCACCGGATCTCTCGCCGACCGATTTTCATTTTTTCAAGCATTTAGAGCTGTTTTTAAGGGGCAAACACTATGAAAATGAAGACAGTCTAAAAAACTCGATATCAGAGTTTATTAATTCTAAAGACCAAAATTTTTTTAAGACAGGCATCTACGCTTTAAAATCTCGTTGGGAGAAGTGTATTGAAGCGAATGGAGCATACTTTGATTGAATAAACAGCTTTTGAAGAAAGATATACAGTTTTATACAATCACTTAAGAATCCGACATTTCATACGCACCAACCTAATATAATACTGAATTATAATCATTATCAATGGTTTAATTTTTGTTTACAACTGTCGAAATTCGATAAAACGGTACCTATAAGACCCTTGGGTAAGTTAAGAGGTTAATCAGCTGAAATAAAATACAACTTTGAATACTACAAATCGAAAGCAACTTTTACACATAATTTAATTTATGCTTTTTAAAAATGTAAACCCAGCTGACGTTTGAAGTTTGTGTATGTTAAATTTAATTTAATGAATAAGAGTTAATCCATTTTATTTTTTTATGTCGCCTTTTTTTAGTTTTTTTTAATCATCTAAATTTCTGAAAGTCATGTATTGACCTGACCCTCATTTGATTAGAATAATTAGAATTCTGTATAATCTTTCTGAACGAGAATCCATTTTAAATTTTGAAATATTTGCTTTGCTTATTCTTTGCACTAAATTCATTCTTCAAAACAAATTTTTATCTTTTCATCACAGACTCCACCAATTATTATCCATCAATTACCAGTTTGATGCAGCGTAATCAAAGCTACCTCTCGCGCCATAAATCCAATAAATCATTACAGACTGTAATGGTCTTTACCTTTTTATGCACGGATTGTTGTATACTTCGTACCGCAGTATCTCTGGATAACATTCGCTTTACTATGCTATTCCTATGAACTCTTCATTAATTTGTGTTTAGCTTTTCTTTTTTTAGCTTTCTATATTGCCTCATACGTGCCGGCTAAGTTGATAAATTAATGTGAGAGAAAAATAAATGTACTTCGTCACGGGTATCCAAAAATAGACTTCAAGAAGATGACTAGTGTGTTTTCTTCCTTAGACTTGAACACGTGGGAAAAGAACAATCCTATTTTAGAATGTCCAATGGGAAAATATATCTTGTTTTTTAATCTTTCTGTGGAAAGAAAAAAAAATTAAAACTGGTTCCCTTCCAGATTACGCTGCAGGATTTAAGTTATTGAGTCAATTTAAATTTCTTTATGGGGTTATCCATGAAATTTTGAGTACATATTTCAAGAGGTATTGTATTGAATTTTGCTGTATATAAACTTTTAGCAAACTGAGAATGGAAAAAAATTATTTATAAACATTTCTTATAGGTGGAACGCCGGAGCGTAGATTCTACTTCCTCGGAGGACGGGCACTCCAGCAGCAGTCCCAGTGAAAACGTCTTCTCTCCAAATCAAGATAAAACTTTTGATCACGATGTGGTGGCACCTCGATCCAAGATGAGACCTCCACCTCAAAAGGTATCACTCTTTGATTTTTTAAAGGAAATTATTTAATTTACTATTTAATATCCATAATATAATTTTTCCCCTTTTTTTTTTCTTTTTATTTATTTACTTTGATTTGTTAGCTTTTCAATATTTTCTGATATCGCTGTTAATTTGAAATTACAGAATATTTTGTGTTTCTTAGACAATGTTTTGTATTTTTAGCAACTTTCTATTGATTCGGAGATGAGCCATTGCGTACAGGTGAAATTGGATTTGCTTGATTCATCTGAAGAAAGACGGGGACCCACTTCTTTGCCCCCTCAGTGTGGGGAGTCCTCCCCTTTGCTGTCACCCCCGGAGGAAGGTGGGGGCACAACGACCTTCGGCGAATGTTCCCCCCAAAAGAAAGTTCCGTTCAAATCGCACACAAAGGGCGGCAGGTCCCCATCAGGTATCTTTGCCCCTTCGGTAGGGGGTACTGAAACACCCCCAAAAGAGGAAAGCGTCGACGAAGAAGACGATGCCTTCAGTTCGCCCCAGGGCAACAGGCTAGCAAGTCGCACTGCTCCTCTGCAGTTTCTGTTCCCATCGCATCCTCCGCATCCTCTCTTACTCCCGCATCACACTCCCGTTGTCATGGGCAACGGGTCCTCAGCGGGAAACACTGCCCTCTCACATCACCTAGGCTCAACCCTACCTAGCTTCCCCATCTGTGACTGTCACCACTGTAGGAATCTTGCTGGACAACCTCCTCCCCCATTTCCGATCGTTTGGGAAGACCTAGTCGCTGATAACCAGAGAGCTTTCCTTCACAAAGTGATGTCATCTGGTGGACCTTTGACTCCAGTGTCTCCGATCACACCACCCTTTGGTGCACTGCTACATTCTAAAATACTGCCGGACTTGCTGTACCGTAGGAGGAGTCACTCCGATTCAGATTTGCAGCAATGGCTTGCAGAATCTGGTGTTGGTGATATCTCCAGCCATCCTCATCTCGGTGTGCATCCAGCAATGCCACCACCTGCTCCGAAGGATGCTTCTCCGATGGATACTTACAATGTGCCGGTGCGGAATGGCAAACCCACACCATTGCACATACCCCAGAAAGGAGGCAGTTTGGAATCGGACCAGAGTTCAACTCCCCAAGATTCACCATTAGACCTGTCAGTGAAATCAAATACTCCAGCCAGTTCGGATTCTACTTCTTCATCTTCAACCACTTGCTTTCCACTCTCTCCTTTGACCCGGGACTTTTCTAGCGAATCTCAAGGTAGTCCGAGGGGATCATCTGGGGGTAGTCCTTTTGATGCACGGACAACACCAACTATTCTACCCAAAGTGGAAAGTGGCACGACCACGCCGCGTAACGTAAGTCCTGTTGTGGAAGTTGTAGCTTCTGGTTCAGATGTTGCTTATGTGTGCCCCATATGTGGACAGATGTTTTCTCTTCATGATCGACTCGCCAAGCACATGGCTAGTAGGCACAGAAGTCGGCAACAAGCCGACACGACGACCACAGGCTCGTCCAAGAGTTATATGTGTGATGTGTGCAAACGGTCTTTCGCTCGATCGGACATGCTAACGCGTCACATGCGACTGCACACTGGCATCAAGCCTTACACGTGTCGTGTTTGCGGGCAAGTGTTCAGTCGATCGGACCATTTAAGTACTCACCAGAGAACACATACAGGAGAGAAACCTTACAAGTGCCCTCAGTGTCCGTACGCCGCCTGTCGAAGGGACATGATCACGCGCCATATGCGGACGCACGCGCGGTACGAGCTACCCGATAGCAGTTCGGGTTACGAAGACGTGCCCGCTTCTATGCTGCCGACTTCATCGTCACCCCCTCGACTCAAGGGAAGCCCTCCTCCCTTGATACCTATGGAAGAAGGATCAGTGCATCCATTATCAGGTTCGCCTGTTCACAAATTTAGTGCCTTGCGTCGCAGTCCGTTAGAAGCTGGACTGGGACCTACGTCCGGGAAAGAGAGAACAGAAAAGAGCGTTCGAATAGGTATGTTACTAATATTTTATGATAACATTTGATTTTAAAACCTAATTCTTAAAATGTCTTTTTTGGAACATTTTATACCATGTTGACTGTAAAATATTCATAAATTTTCTGATGTTAATTTCCGAGCATATTTTTTTTTTTAGATCATTTAATTTCAAGTTTTTTCCTTTTTTTAATTTGCGTTTAGCATAATATTTGAATTAATGAATTTGAATGTGTTGCCTGTGCATTTAGCTTAATAATTGAAATATACTTTGAGTCAGATGGATCATTCCTATACGTTGTTCAGTCTTTATCATTTCGCTTCAGTTTCCGCAACAAAATATGATTTATACAATATTTTAGAATTATACAATTCTTTTTTTTTTTCTGATTGTAACAAATATAACTTTTTTAATATCTAATTCAGAATAACTTAGTTTCTCTATATGCATTTCATGCTGCGCAGCTAGGCAGTTAAAGATACGTTCTATCTTCCAGAATCAGTAGTTTTATGTTTAAATATATTTCCAATTAAAAATAAGAGGCTCCGCCCTCTTATTATAAAGAAATAACAATAGACGAAAATTGAATCTGACTAATATTTTAGTTTGTCAAATGTTCTTTTAAATCTTAAGCGTTTACAATAATTTACATATTGCATTATTTATGGAATAGATGTCTTATTTATTATTAAGCGCTCAAATCTTGCTTATGATTTCGAATTTTTAATTTTAGATGTCCTATGCAAAGTTAACCCTTTGATAAATGAATTCATTTAACTCATTCGAAAGCACATCCTGTTTTTGGCACTTACTGTTATTTGATTCTTGTAGTAATATAAGGAACTTTTGAGACACAGGAGCTTTCAATTTGCAATTTTAAAATATTTGATTCTATAGTTTAATTGCAGACTTAAAACTGATAATTCAGTTAATTCAATGCGCGTGTCAGACATATTACTGTATACGAAGGGATTAAATATATGCATGTTCTTTAATAGTTTCAAACATTGAATTCATCACTTCAAAGCATGGAAAACAAAGATAGTAAATTTACCATTAAGCTGTTTGTGCTATGACTGCATAATTAAGGAAAAAATCTCAGATTTGACAATAACCCAGAATGAATCATAAGCTACAAAGAAAGCATTTCAGATAATCAGTTCTTCTGCAAAATGCATACTTTCCCCTTTTCTTGCACCCCTGTCTGTTTCCATGAAAACAAATTCACTTTTTTCTTCTTTTTTTCTGAAATTCCATGTCAGGTTTTACTTTCTTTACAAAGCCGGCACTATCTGTCTATTCTGAGGGAGCGTGCTGTTATCCTCTGCCCCCAAAGTAACAAGAAACTTCTTTAAAAATGATGACCTTCGACCTTTTCTATTCCGGACTTCGCTTTCCGAAAAAGGGTAAAAATATAAGTCCTTTCGGCATTTCTCTTTTAACACACAATCGCGGGGGAGACTCTGGATTTATTTACCAGAAGCAGGTTTACCAAGGTAAGGTTTTCTTTGCACATTCCTCTACCTTTTGTTAGTCTCCCTCTTTCCACCGGGGTTAGTCCATTCTTGGGCATGGTATAAAAGACACCCCCGCTTTTTCAGGATTTACCACACAAAGCGAATAAGAGCTGGAAGTATTAGCTGTGGTCTGGTATGGGTTTTGATGCTTATTTTTTTTATTTTCACCTGCTGTTCTTTTTAAAAATTTAGACGTGGTGGAAAGTCTTGTACTGTAACTCCTAAGTCTTATAGAAGGAAATAAATGTATTTGGTTGGAGTTAGTAAGCTTGTGTTAAAAAAATTGCTCCTAGGGTTATAAATTTAATTATAGTCACGATGGGGAGTAATATTATGGACAAATTTCTTTCCAATTTCTAACATGAAATGAATACACAATATTTACTATTAATTATTTATTGTGTCACATAAAAATCTTTTTGCTCTATTACTTTCTTCCGTTTCTGAGGGAGCCGCATTATGCCTTCTTTTCAAAATTGTTGTGTTTTGGACAAGAAATAGTCTTCGAGGTGCGCGTTTATTTCGCTGATGGATTTAAAACACTTATCTAGAAGAGAATTTTTTTAGGACTGTACGAAGTGATAATCAGAAAGAGCGAGATCTGTAGAGAATGCAGGATGTGGTAAAACATCCGAATCAAACTGTAAGAGCTTCTGTCTTACGATTAATGCCAGTATGTAGTCTCGTGTTGTCATGATGAAAAACAACGCTTCGTCGATTCATCATGTTTTTTGCTATGGAAGCTTTTTATTTGATGACAGTATTTCATAGAATTTATTTTTTCTCTTGAGGAAGGAACTTAAAGAAAATGACACCTTTTCAAATCCAACAAATGGAGTATAGGACCATCCATTGGAGTATAGGTCGGGGCTTGGGATGCAGTAGAGCTCTGGTACGACTGAAATCGATGACATAGACTTCTAACTGATAAGCCTGCATGTTTGCACAGGCAAAGCCAGACAAGTCCATTCATAGCAAGATGAGAGAGAAGCTTTTGCGACATCATAATATGTTTGAATGGATCTTCTTTTGAGCATTAATAACATATGAAAATGCTATTATATGTTTAAGCCAGAAGTTATAAAGCATGTATCGTCTAGTATGTTACATTACTAAGATGTATAAAAGGAGTCTTTCACCCTTGATATACTAACTTGCAATATTTTATGTACTGTTAACTTGCGTTTTAACTTATTATGTCAGAGCGCCGTTACGCATTTATAATATTTACGCAAAAGAAAACTTAAGGATCATTATATTTTATTAATCTTAAATTTTGTTAATTAATGTCATGCAATTTCATATGATCCTACGCAGTATTATTAATTAAAATTAAATGGGAATGATTAGGATTCTATGTGAATAAAGTGACAAATATTTCAGATCCATTACGAAATATAGAGACAAATTTTTGGCTTTTCTGATTGATTTCGTTTTAAATTTAGTTGGACTTCCGGATTTGGACCGATATGAGTGCTGTGTTAAAACTATAGCTAGAACGATTGAATATGCCACTTTGGCAATTTGCAAGCTTTATTTAGCTATTTTAAAACATTTGTTTAGAAAATTACCTTATGATTAGCTTAGTCCCAAAATTCATAATATGAAGGATGAATATAATATTGTATTGATACATTATCACATGATATAGATATAGGGTTGGATCAAATAAACTAAGTACACAGTTGCCTAAGGAACCCTAGCTCTCAATTTTTTTGCATTCTTTGCAAGTTAATTTAATGTTGTACTTCAATTTAATTTACAAGATCTGTGCTTCAAAAAGCTTAAAACATCAAGTACAAAGCTTGCAAAACTCCTGTAAATTCCTATTATGGTTTAAAAGTGCCTCGAATTTTTTTATGATTTATCATGATGGGTTTTAAATTTTAAAAATAAAACCTTATAATAAAAATTGGAAAATATAGTCTAACACAATTTTTCATTTGATAAATTTTATTTGTTTTATATGGAATATAAAGCATACCAAAAGGTTTTTCATTTTATCATTCAAAATATAAAAACTCTAATACTTCATCAAAATTTTTTTTTTGCTACTATATCGTATCAGCGCTTTATTCTTTCGGCATTTGAAACTCATACCAATGAATTTAAAATAAATCTTAAATATTGAAATGATAAATATTAATTTTTTGGTGTAAATGTTGAATCATACCAATGTTATATATATATAATATTTCTCTGTTATATTTGTCTATATTACAAACATTTATGTGGAAGATAATAGGTTGTTAATAACATTTGAAGCATAGTAGTTTTATATAAATAAGTCGCATTTAGGATCGTGTTTTAATTAACATAGTAGTGCTTAATAAAATAAATTAAGAATAATTCGAAGAGCGAATTGCGGTCTTTATTCCTGGAACAACTTTTAACATTAATTAAAGCACTATTAAATTAAAAAGTACGGGAATGAAATTTTTAAAGAAATTATAGAAATTTAGAAAATTAATTAATTTTTTTAAAATCCAACTATGCTTTGCTTTTATATCTCTGAGAAAGATGTAAAAACTACAAACTTTGCCAAAAAACAAGGCATGCATAAAACTTTCGCAAGCAGATACTATTTTGTAGTAATTGCGATCTATATTTCTGGAATCCAACTCAATATGAAATTAATTAAACTTGTTTTGAATTAAAAATTATAGGAATGGAATTTTTTAAAAACTTTGGAAAATACGTTTTAATAATTTTGAATCTAATTGCGCCTTGAACTATACCTCTTAGATAAAAGCGCAAAAACTACAAATTTTGCAAAAACGAAAGCGACCATAAAACTTTCGCAAGCAAAGGCATTTTTTTTTAAAAAACTAACTTCGCAGAATGTTAATCCAAAGCCTTGGTAGCATCTCATGAAAGTGAACTGTCGTCTGTCTGCTGATGGGGGCAGCGCGGTGAGTGGGGGGTGGAGGAAGAAAATAGGGGAGAGCCAATTAAAACAAAGACAATTCCTCTATTGTTCTCAATCAACCTTCACGACCGTTTGCGATCTAAATCAAGCGTTCATCCCTTTCTGAGACACACATTCTAACACGTAAGCGTACGTTCGAATTAAAGCCGAATCACTTGAAAAGAAACAACCTGAAGAGCAACAAAGAGTAAAAGTAGGCTCGGGTTAAGTGAAGGGATGGAAAAAAAACCCTGTGGGAATCTATTTTGTTGCTTCTCCTACCGGTAGAAAAGAACAAAGAGTTTGCTTTCTTGTATGTGTATTCTAGAGCGGAGTGGAGTTGAGTTGTTTGCGGACGGGGGAGTAATTTGCTGAGGTAGCACGCGCTGTGACTTGCCAGAAGACTTTTCTATTTCTTTTTTTAAAAGTTTTATTTTGTTTTTGTTGATGTTTATTCGACTTTTTTTTACTCCCCCCGCTAGTCTGTTGCAGTGTGAACAATGAATTTTTACGCTCAAGTAGGTCTCGTTTCTTTTAACTGGAGCTCCACATTTGTGCTTTCACCTATCTGCTGCATTTGCACATGTATTGTTAAAAATACTAATAGGCTTACATGTCAGAGATATTTTGTAGTAAACATTTTTAGATGAATTGAAACGGGGCTATCATCTGCTATGTCAGACGAGATAATATGAAATTGGGGGGGAAGGGGAATGTACTGCTTCAAGTTTTTATTCTTTGAAAATAGTATGAGATTTATGTATAAGGTTCCCAAGCTGTAATTTAAGGTTCCTGCTTTCTTGGGAGCCTCAAAACAAAATTATCCAGCAGATGAACCGTTCATGCAATTGTCACCTTAACCAATTGAAATGTTTGATTGCAATTTATTTTGAATCTACTAGTGTTAAAATAATTTTTTAAAAAAGGAAATAAAACTTTTGTTTTTAAGTATTATAAATTTCAATTATGTTACTTCTTGCTTAAATAATATACTACCCACGTCTTATGAATTTCTGCAGCCTTGAATGAAATATTTTAATTTTTTCGAACTAACGTTTATGTAATTCATTTGCAATACCTTTTAAAACTCCAAATAAGGAAGCACGAATCAATTATCGCGAAAACTATAGAGCAATTAAATAATAATAGGGAACACGTAAATAAAAGAGAGCAGAGCAACTAAATAAAAGAATACAGAGCAATTAAATAAAAGAATACAGAGCAATTAAATAAAAGAATACAGAGCAACTAAATAAAAGAATACAGAGCAATTAAATAAAAGAATACAGAGCATCTAAATAAAAGAATACAGAGCAACTAACTAGAAAAATACAGAGCACATGAATAAAAAAATACAGAGCACACGAATAAAAAAATACAGAGCACACGAATAAAAAAATACAGAGCACATGAATAAAAAAATACAGAGCACATGAATAAAAAATACAGAGCACATGAATAGAAAAATACAGAACACACGAATAGCAAAATACAGAGCACTTAAATAGAAAAATACAGAGCACCTAAATAAAAGAGTATAGAACACGTAAAGAGTACAGAGTACATAAATAAAAGAATACAGAACACGTAAAGAGTACAGAGCATATAAATAAAACCGTAGGCTTGAGGAAGAAATTATGCATGCAATTGTCACCTATAACCAATTGAAATGTTTGATTGTAATTTATTTTGAATCTACTAGTGTTGAAATAATTAAAGAAAAAAAAAAAAAAAAAAAAAGGAAAGAAAACTTTTGTTTTTAAGTTGCTAGAAGTACGAAAATTCTATTCCACGATTTCAAGTAGATTTCCTGCCAATGCTATATTTACGTATTAACGAGCTTATAACTTAGAACCTGTACTTTCTTAGGACTCTAAAATTCTTCCAAGTGACCATAGGTCATACCTCCTATGTTTTAGCTAAATTAGAGCCTTATCACCTTAAAATCCTACACTATTGCAGAATATAGTCCTTATATCAGGCTTTAAAAAGAAAAGAAAAATCTCAATTTTTTTATAGTTTTAGGTCATAATCATAGTTTTGCTGCTTTATCCGAAATGTAGAGCCTCTTATGGAAATATTAAGTAATAAAGTCCGTTTATTACTTATTCCACATTCCGTTTATTATTATTATTATACGTTAGGGCTCTTCCCATTAAGTTATTTAACAACTTAATTATAAATTAGTAGAGAGGGACTTATAGAGCAGGGACTGTTATTGAGCTATGATGAAATATATCCTAGCGCCATCTACTGACTACTATCTTAACTTCAGTAACCATTATATTATATTTTCTGCCGTAAATCTTTAACAGTAATTTCACTTGCTTACTTTTTTTTAATAATTAAAAAATTATACCTTATTGTACCAAATTTCTTATTGCACATCAATAGATCTTTTTATAAATATTATACTTTTTTCTTAATTAAATACTTGTATCTTCCTCAAAACCTCAAAATATTGTTGAAATATAATCTTTCTTTTTGCTTTATGTTTTTAATGTTAGTTTCATGAAGTATACAATTTCGTATTTATAAAATTCCAATAATCAATAATTATAAATTAATTTATATTCGATATCTTCTCACAATTTAACATCTGTCATATGATACCTACCACAATAGATGCAACCACACAAAGCCAGATTCTAGGCCACCGTATAGTTGGAGACCCATTCATTCCAAAATAAGTTATGGCTATACGTTTGGGTGGGCTTTTCTTTTCGAATTCGAGTTCCTTACTCAGCGAAACATGATACTGACACTGGTAACCGTAAATCATGTCTTTAGCCTTACTTCTCAGACTTTTTTTCAGTGGAGTTTTTGCTTCGTCTTTTTACTAAAACATTTTCATGAATTTAAGGTATCAGACTACGTTAAAAACACTGGTTATCGACCACTTTAGCGATTTTTAAAAAATTCTTATTATTTCTTATAATTTAGATTTTTCTCTTCCCAAAACAGTTTATCTTTTCTAGGAAAAGGAAGGCCTGACCTATCATCTAGGGTCATAGATTTTTCAACCAAAATTTGTGTTTAGCTTCAATTTTCTCAAAACTTTAATTTCCATAAAAATTCTCTACTGCTAACTTGATATCCCCAAAACTAATTAAGGTATTTACATAAAAAATTTTAGCGTGTATTTTAAACAATATGGGTAGTGAAATGAACCAAAATTTCCATTGTTGGTGGAATACTTTTTCATTTAGAGGTGTTTTTAGAAAAATTAAGTTGTAAATTTATGGAAAAAATGCATATATACGTATATTTTCCCCCATAACTTCTTTGCATTTCAAACTTTTTCTTAGATTTTGGTTCATTTCATTCATCATTGTATTCTATAACTTGTGTTCAAAGAAAAACAGGATTGCTGCATTGCAATTTTGTGTAGAGTGTTAACCATTTTGATTCAATTTCATTAAAATTTACTACAAATCTTCGCATTTCTCAAAATATATTTCAAATAATTGTTTTTTTATAGCGTTTATCATTGACAATACATCTATAAACCATAAATAGTTTCTAAAAATCCAATTTTTCAAAATTTTTTCTTCGAACGTAGTCGGATACTTTAATTTCCAGTTTGGGTTTAGCAGGGTCCACGTGAAAAAATCTGATGTAAAAATAATCATTTGTTATTTCACTTTTGCTACTGTTAACTACCTTGTTTATTTTACAATTGCAAACTTTTTTTGAAATTGTTTTTCTAGAATTGGATTTTGACTCATGTCACGTGAAGCAATTTCATTTGACGATAAATCTTTTACTATTTCTCTTATAATTAAGATTGACTAAATTTCTAGTCTTAATCAAGAAGTGAAAGTGTCTGTTGTGTATCTGTAGGAAACATTGTTACAAGTGATCATGACTTTTTTCCCCTCCCATCTCTCAGATGCCAGATCTTGATGAATAAAAAAAAATATATTTTTTTTTCTTTGCTCTCTTTTGTTTTAAATTGCAAATCTGGGTGCTTCTCTTGGCTTAGTATCAAAGAATGGTGCATTTTTAGAGACTTTTTTTTATATAAGTTCTTTCTCAACTTTTACGTCACATGGTACAGAGTTTAGAATCTAGAAAAAAACATTTTGTGAATGAAAGTGAATATTAATTTTTTTGGAACTAAACTATTTGATTATTTAATAAAATAAATATTTTTTGTAGTTAATTTTTGTTGTAGTTATTCGCTTACTTTATTGAATAAATAATGTAATTTAGTAAGTAATTAATTGTACCATTTCCTATTTTAGTAATTATTTTGATCGATATTACTTTAAAATATTGTTTTTATGTGAATATTTATTTAGAAAACTTATGAGGCTGTTAAGAAATTCCCATTCTCTTTACAGAAAGTCAAACAATAATCATAAATAACATAAAAAAGATTTTATTTATCTGAATTTATATCATGATGGTTTATTATTATTTCGTTATTAATATTTTGATATATAAATTCTTACTAATTTATGAGACTTTTTTATATATATGTTCTTTCTCAACTTTTACATCACATGGTACAGAGTAAGGCTGGTTTCGAATCTAGAAAAAAACATTTTGTGAATGAAAGTGAATATTTATTTAGAAAACTTATGACGCTGTTAAGAAATTCCCAATCTCTTTCCAGAAAGTTAACAATGATCATAAATAACATTTTATTTATCCTAATTTTTATCATGATGGTTTATTATTATTTCGCTATTAATATTGTGTTTTTTTAAATAACACATGCATAAAAACATAAATTCTTACTAATTTGTGCTCGTCAATGTTATTGCATAATTTTTTTTTCTACAATAATTTTACTATATATTCGTCTTATAAAGCCTTCTTAAGAGTTCCCCTGTTTCTTTATTTTGAGTTTAAAAACAATGTTCTAGAATGCATTTCGTTTTGTAAACGCCCCCTCGTATAGTGTATCTAATGGAACAATCTGGGAAGAAAAACTGGAAGACATGATTCTTTTTCTTTCTCCCTTTTCAATCGTGAACGTGCACGCAACCTTTCATGTGAGGGCGGATTGCCAACCAGATGGCGCCACTGTAGACGGACTACCGTTGACCCCAGCAGTGACCCCTAGTATACCTGTTGTCCCTCAGTGATGGCTGAAATGTTTTTCCTCCCCTTTCTGAAAGAACGAATAATGAACGAAGCGGCGGATATTTAATTAAGATCTTTTTTCTTTTGTGTACGAACAAGGGTTTAAAAAAAAAAAGCGCTGATCGATGAAATAGAAAGGGAGAAAACAAGTAATTACAAAAAAATGAATAAAAAGAGGTTTGAGATCTGCCGAAAACGATTAACGGATCGAATTTTCGCGGTATATTTTACGATGAAGAATCCTTTCTTATGTAGGTCTAGGAAATTTAGGCAACTGTTGTGTGATTGTTAACTGATATGTGATCAGTTAAATTGCTTAATCGCATAATTAACTAATTGTAAACCAGAAAGTAATTATATTTGGGATATGATCGTTCAATTAAATTGATACTTTGGATCGTATTTAAGTTTATTGTTGTTTTTATTTTATTATGAGTTTGCAATCTCCAAACATTTATTCTAAAAAAAATTAATTCAAATCTAATCAGTAACCACTAACTTGCCAACTGTTTCGACTGAAAATGTGTATCTAAACTGAGTTTTGCTTTCAATTGGGACTTAATGTATCTAAATTAAACTAAGCATATCTAAATTGTGTCGCAAAAATTTAGTGATGACGTGTATACTCGTCAACACAGATAATTTGCAATATGAAATTATGTCGTAATGAAATGACTTGCATATTTTTTTTATTTCAATAATCACATTTATTTATTTATTTAAATTAACATAAATTTTTAAAGATGAACACAAATAAATATTAAATGAAAATTATTACTTTAACTTGCTGTTGGAGAATGGTACAGAGCAAAGCATTTTATTTGTTCCTTTGATTTCAATTTGACCTCAAAATCTTTTTAACATCTTGAAATGTAAGAATATGTTTGGGACTTTACCAAATTTGTAATTATGAATGCAAATTGCCACTGCTTATGACTTTTCACGAATAAATTCGTCATAACGCAAAATGTACTTGTTCTAGAGGAGTATATTCGCCAAAAACAGTTAACAGGTTAAGAATTTTAAGTTTTTATTATCCTCAATTAAAACATTAGAATTGTTTCTATTATTTTGAGGTAATATTTCATTAAAAGAAAAAAAATTAACAACTGCTCATCAGTTCTTCCAGAGAGTATTTCAGTTAAAAGCACAGTTTTTGGTACTTCGCGCCTCTTCGTGTAAAACTTTGCCGAAAGAATTTGCGAACTCAGTGAATGGGGGAGGGGGAAAGAAGTGTTAAAAAGGCAAAACTTGCTATCGCCTCTTGGCAACCACTTGGTTGTCTTAAGTGGAAGATAAAAGACAAATATCTTTCGTCAACTGTAACTGTATCCACATTAAGGAAAAGGGTATTTCGAACCAAAGCGCACAGAACATACGCGGAACAGAAATAGAGCTAAATTCTTAGTCAACAATAGACTGTGACCTATGAGCTAAAATAAGTTTTGCTATGCGTTCGAGATGCGGAGAAAAAAAAGTTATGTATATACACCCCCGCGCGTTTCCTCCCCCATTAATGCTTTTTTTTTTTTTTTTTTTTTGCTTTGTGTTAGTTTTTAATTTTATTGTTCTTAAACGGAAAGTCTGCAAGATAATCGTTTGCCTTATGAAAACATTACCATTTTCTTTAATATTTATTTTATTTGCCTGATAGATTGACAACACGGTGCGTGTAAGTCATCCTAGATTAATTATTAACTAATAATAACAGTTGAAAATTTTGAACTATGGAATAAATATATTGGATGCAACATTATGGAATATGTACAAAAATAAATAAAACTAAAAAAAAGTCTTACATTTTTATTCTTTTCCTATTATATGCGTTCTTTTTATCACTTTGATCTTTAAAATTAATTTGTTTTTGTTAGTGGCGCAACAGGTAAACGATTATCATTTCAGGTTTTCTTATTAATATATCTTATTATTTATTATTTATTAGTAGATAATATTATTCCGTCAGAATTCTTTTTTATATTCTTATTTAATTTCTGATTTAATATACGCTTCATTTATATTATTTATTATTCTGAAAAATAACTTTAGTTTATAAATTTGTTCTTTGTATGAGGTAGACGATTTTATATTGATATTTGTTCTTTGAATGAAGCAAACGATTTTGATTCATTACTTTAAATCAAATTCTGGATTTGCTTCGCATTGAAATAAGATTATTGATAACGAGAAAATTAAAACTTGCGTATTGAAAGTGTAAATAAAACTATTTCAGCATTTATCTGTGTTTAAATATCTCAGTTGTAGTTTGATTTCTCATATTGCTTTCCGATCTTTCGTTTCATGTGACTGTACTAATTAATTTTTTTTTTCTTCCGTAGAATGAACGATGCTGGATCATCTCAGAGACAAATGCTGATTTTTGTTGTTCGCCTTTTCCCATGGAGATAGAAGAAAAAAAATGTTATTTTCATAACGTCACAGAAATTTTCGATGCGCATGTGCAGAGAAATTTTTAAATGTTATCATATAGTGATATATATTGTTAAATAAGAGATATTTATTTGAAAAGAAATCGCACAGAAAGTGTATGTTTATGACATGACAAAACAATGTGATTCCTTAATCCTACACTGCATGATTCTATAAATTTTATGTAAATATATGTAAAGGACAAATGAAAAAAATTTTTAAAAATTTAATTTGATTTCATTTAAAAAAATTATAAATAACTAAAGTAACAACTAATTAAATTTCTTCTGCGAAAAAAATTAATTTGTGATTGATTAATTTCAATCTAAACGCTGACTAATACTCTTTAATAAGTATTTAGACGTTCTTTTACTATATTTTCCAACTAAAACGTATTTGTCAAAGATTAAGTAGCTCTAGCTGCAATTAACTTCTGCATATTTTTGCAGTATTTACAAAGAGAATAAATCTCTAGAGGATATTCTCCTCTAATATTTCGAATTAGATCATTGTCTCGTTTTGAAGCCTCACGTGAAATATATTAGCATGTGCTTCGTTTTATAAACTCTTGTCAACTTGCAAGGTGGATGGTTATTTGAGATAAAAATATCTTTTTCATCCTTAAGTGAACAAAGCCGATACTTTGCTATCAGACCTAGCGACCTTGAGTACTCCAAAAAAAAAAAAAAAAAAAAAGACCCATTCCACTTGGAGAAATCTGATGTGTCCCCTTTTTCATTTACATTGATTTTTTATGTTATAATTGTCCTAATTTTGATCTTATAAATTTTCATGATAATTTTTTTTAGAAAATCTAAACTTCCTGTTCAATTTATGTTAATAGCAATAATAATCATAATGATTGGAAAAGTCTTTTCAAAACTATTTTGATTAATATGGCGAACTATGATGAGCCATTTAATTGTTGAATGAATAATGGCGGTAATTACTTATTAATTTTTTAAAAAAAGGAAAAATACAGTGTAGGGTTAACCATCTCAAATTGTGTAAAAATCGTATAGTGATTTCATGTACAGTGGCGTGTGCTTAACGTCAAAGTGTAGGGTTGAAAATATTTTTAAATTTTTGTTTTGTCTTGAGAATGTGGTACTGTTCTATTATCAATTTTGCGACAGTTTTTCAATTGTTAGATCAATTGTATTAGATCTAATACCATATTTGGCAAATTGTCGCTTGAAAAAAAAAAATTGAGGATGAGACCTCTAGCATGTTCTCAAGTCTAACCAGAATTTCTTATTTAAAATTTATTTGCATTATTTGTGTTTGCTAACATGATTAGCAATCATTAATTTGTAATTAATTTTAGAAGATTACTTATTTTACAGATTTATGTATGAAAAAACTTTTTCATTTTGCTGATGTGTTTGTATATATAAATGTAATGTGAGGCTTTCTGCAAAATGAAAACGTGTTTTCTTGTGATCTAATTACTGTAACTGACCCTTCCCTTTTATAGATTATTATTAATTTGTTTTAAAAATAAATGCTAAAAAACAGAGAATTTAGGCTTTTTATATATTTTGGATTGATTGAATTGTTTAATTTGTTAACAAGGGAGCTGAAATATATAAAAAGTTGGACGACAGTCAAGTCCTCTTTTAACAGGTTAATGAATTGTGAAGATATTCTAGTTTTGGTAGTTGTTCATAAAGATCATAAGATTTGGAAACTGGTTGTCTTCTATACAGATGACCCGGATAAATGTTGCAAATGTTTATAATATAGTAAAAATTACTCATATAAATATATGTATATGATTGTTGTGCTTAGCATTAATGTTGTTCGAATTTATTGTAACCCAGAGATCATACTTTTAAAGCTATTTAAGAGAACCGCACATAAAATGTGACTTAGCTTTTCCCTCTCACCCTGTTTACACGCTGACTGAAAAATAAAATATTTTAATCTTTTTAAAAACTAGAGATTTTATTTTAAAATAAAATGAAAATAGTTGCTTTATAGAAGGAAGGATTAATTTTAAACAGATAATATTTTAATACTAATCAAATTTGGACACAGATATAATTACAGTAGAAAACTTTGGTTACATTTTCAAGCTTTTTTTTTCTTCTTTTAAATACTTAATATGCAATTTTATTTGCATTAATTAGTTCTCATTTTAATTGATTTTGTAATCGGCAGATGGCAGCCTGTGCCTGTATTCCGAAGGTCATGTGATCTTGATGCGATCACGTGATCTTCTAGCTTGCCGCTACTATTATTTCACTAAACATGAAGTCGAGAAACGTTTGATATTATCTAAGTTTCGTTTTGTCTGGACAATCTGATGTTCGTATTGCATGCTTGCCGTCGAATGAGATCATTCTATTTTTGTGCCAAATCAGAAATTTCCCTGTTGCCAACTTCTGCACTACTTATAGCATACTACTTTTTTAAAAATGATGGGGTTATATTTTGACATTGTTGAAGCAATAGTTGTTCGTTGTGCCACGTGATAAAATGTGAATATATATACTATAAATATATATATGCAGAAATATATGATTAAACTTGTCTGTATATAAAATAGCTAGCTTTGCACTTTGTTGTAACATGCCCTGATGTTTGCTCAAACTATTGCACAACAAACTTTTTAAAAATTATAAAATAACTTATTTTAATCGTTTGGTATTGTGTGCTATTTGTATGTACTCAGAAAAAAAAACTTATGTTCTGTCCTTTGTTTAAAAACATATAAATTTAATAACTAAAACACTTTTGCAACATAATCAACCACCAGTTCTTGGTTAATATTTTATTAAATTTTGTTATTGCTTAAACAGACAACTTGATTTTCCTGCATTAAATTTGCCGACATCTTATAAATAATAGCTGTGATATATGATAATCTACGATTTGGATGGGACTCATATTTATTTGGGCTCAGGTTTGGTGGCGTTCTCAGTGCCATGGTTTTTCTGTAAATATATTTGTATATATACATTTTTATTATTGCTCAATCGTACAAGAGTGTGATATGGTTTCCAAGTTGTAAATAGTTATGGTTGTAGTTACCAGAACACGATGTGTACAAATTGCTTGCACGCATCTGTATATCCTTTATATTATTATTCTGAGCGTTTATTTTTTTGTAATTTAAAGTGCTCATGGTGTTTACCTAAAGGTTGATATAATATATTTTGCACTGAATATAAATTATGTCAAATAGCTTGCAATAAAGAAAAAAAAAAAAAGTCAAGAAACCATAAAAATTTGATTGCTGAATCGTTCGATATGTGTTAGAAACCTTCCCAGTGATTGCAGTGTGTTTTATCATGCCCTTGTTTGCATTTTAAATACATGTAATTTTAAATGCAAACTTAAGAAAAACGGTTAAAATTCGAGAACACGGTACTGTGCCATCGCCAATTTAGTGGCTTTTTCGCCAATCGTGATGATTGTTGCCATCATGCTAACAGTCATGGTTCTAATACCAAATTTGTCGATTTATCTCTTTGGAAACAAAATCGTGTTCTCGATTTGTTTTTTAAACTTAAAAACCACCTTTTGTTTTAAAGACTGAAAGGAATTTGAAAGAAAAAAAATCTTTCTGATTATAAATATATACTGAAAGTGTCATATTTACATAAGCTATCATTTATATAATTGGAAATTTTCAAATTGCGTCGATATTTCACTGCATATTATAGCATTAAGTAGGCTTAGATATGCTTGTTTTAAATTGAAAGAACTTTGTTATCAAATATTTTATTGTTGCAAATTTTTGATGCCAAATTTTTACAAATTGATTGTTAAATGTTTACTATGTTTGAGATTTCATCGAATTCATTCCTTTTCTGTTTGTTTTACGAGTTATTTCTAAAATCCTAAATCATTAATTTATGCATTATATTAATCTCAGCATGTGCCATAACATTTGTCATCTTCATTTTCATTTATCCTTCCATAGAGCAAACATTAAAAAAAAAAGCAGGGTTTCATATTTTTTTTTCTTCTGTTCTTTAGATCTCTTTTTAAATTATGTTCTGAAAGAATTTCTCATTTTGAGATATGTTGTGAAAACTCAATAAATAGCAGTTAAATCAGCTTTGTAAGAATACAGAATTTTTATGATCGAGTTTTAAAATTATTTTAATATTTGAATAAATTCCAAAACTGGACACTAAAGCTGCATTGTGTTCGAATTTAATATGATATATATCACCTCATTCTATCTAAGCGCTGGGATTTGATTGAATACTTATAATCGCGACATAAGGAAATAAGTAAATAAGCATCATTACCAACCACGGTGCAAACCCCTTTTAGTAGGAACTATATCCTGCCATTTGAGTGGATTTAACTCGATTCCATTACATCAGGGAAGAGAGAACCTGCTTACTTATATGGATGTTTCTTGTTTACGTGGCGCCATCTGTTGAGATTTATAGCTAATGTAAACGAGGATGGAAAAATGTAGGGGAAAATTAATTAAAAAAAAAAAAACGCACAACTGAAGATCTTGCTATATTTTATACAGAAGGCTGACAAATCGCAATGACAGTGATGCTGTCATGCGTTCTTTTGGCAAATCGATCAAAATCGCATTCGTTTCAACAGTATTATTGGCCCAGTTTTAAATGTATGGTAAATTCATATCGAATTGATTGGTGTCACTACTTTACGTTTGATGAAAAATTTGAATTTGACGATGATGAATATTGATTGTATGTATTGAATACAAATATAATAACAAAATTGGCGATACAGATTCATCAACGTAAGTCAAGAAATATTAAAAAATGAAAGCATAACTTTTCTTAAAATCATGATGCAGCTTTAGTATATTAATATCTCTGATAGATTGTTAATAATAAGAATAATATCTATAATACAAATTCTATATTTATTAAGTTTTCCTTCGAAAGAAATCAACGCTTGTTTGTTATCTTTATTCTGTAGAAACTTATTTTATTACATGTCCAACACAATGATTCGTGCCTGTATTTTTCATATGAATTGTGAACAATCCAAACTTTATGACATTGACTACTTAATTGTGTATGTATGTGCTATACGTTTACTTTTCGTTTTATTTGTTGATACTCTCATATATTTAAAACAGAAACCTTGTGAATAAAGATATCTTCATTTATATATTTTTGTATGTGTGGTTGATTATTGCCTTTTGATTCATATTTGTTCAATATTATTCTAGTATCACAATCTCAATTAGATACCTAGCAACTTTTGGTGACTTTCTGTATCGCTAAGAATAATGTCTTAAATTTTCAATTTAAGTAACTTGGGCTCTTGATTGCTCCTTCTACAAAATAATTTAAAGTTTTAGATTTTTATAATCACATAACTCATACTATTATAGAAGCCTTACTCTGTTCCATTTAAGGCCCTATCACACGGTGAAATTTCTCCAGCACTTTTCCGTTTCTACCCTCAAAAACCAGTCAAGCAAGTTTCATAATCGACAACTTTTTCTAACCAGCTAGAAAATGCCGTCGGAAATATTGTCCGCAAACGAAATTTAACCAATCATGTGAAACTTTGAAGTAACGTCACTTGTGTGACATCACTTTCATTGTCGTTTGCTGATGGAAAGAGCCGACGATATTTTGCCCTGTGATAAGGCCTTTAGAGTACTAAATGTATATTTTTTTGTCAGCTCCCTTAATTTTTAACTTTATGATTGAAATGAAAGTGATTCAACTTCAATTAATACAAATCTTTTTTGGCTGAAATCAAATATGTTGTTTAAAAATATGAGAAAATACAATCAATCATCATAGAAATTTTATGTTCTCTGAAGATTATATATATATATTTAAATAATTTCTGTAATAGAATTATCCAAAAAAAAAATTTAATAATAGAATTGTTCAATAACTTTTTTAAAATAGAATTATTGAATAAAAATTCATTATTTATCATGAAATTCAGTTTTCAATTTTTCTGCCAGAAGGATTGTGTTTAATAATAATATTTTATTTTGTTTCAAGAGACGCACCCTATTGGCTCAAATTGCTGTCTACGTCACAGCGGGCTTGTCTAGTGGCAAGTGCCGTAAGAAACAGATGTTATGAATGATGTCGATTAATGTTTAGTTCAAAATTTTCAAAAGTTAAACCTATGCTATGATGTTACTTGTCATGTTGCTCAGTTTGAATTTGAAATTACAATCCAGATGTATAGATATCAACAAGAAAAAATAGTCATTTTAATGACAGGCAATTATTCTATTACAAGAAATTATTACAGATAATTACCCCTTTTATGACATCATGATTTTTTTAATAGAGACCAAACAAATACGAATTTTGTGTGTGTGTTTTCTTCTTAACATTAATTTAAGGAAGATGTCGTGTCTTTTCGGTTAAGTCAAGAGTGTGTAAAGGAATTTTATACTATTTTTGAGATAGAAACATTGTTAACTCCACATTTTATCATTGATAGTGCTGCGTGTTACATGATCTAGTAAAGCATAGATATTTTACTGCATCTAAATGTGACTTTCATTTCCATTTCACTCTGAAACTAAAAGGGAATATCTCTGAATTAAAGTGGATCACTTTTCTCACTTTTGAAGAAAAAGATTAAGAGAATGGCCATAAATATACTTTGTAAGAAAGTTAGTCATTGATTATAAGGAACATTTAATGTATTTAAGAAAATAATTTAGCTCAAGGACTAGCGGAACACTGAAAATTGAAGGATAGGTTTTGTACTTGTAACGCTAAGGATCAGCAATCTTGATGGGGTATTATGTCTTGTGACATAGCTTTGATAATTTCTGGTGTTGTTCAATTGAACATGGAATCGATGAGATTTTACTCGCATGTGGTTTTATATGTATACATATGCCCCCCCCCCCCTAGTCTATGATATTATTTGATACTTTAAAACTAATGGTAAGTAATATGTTCTTTGATCAAAAGTGCAGCTTAATTTTGCATTAAGCGCGACAATTTCCAATAATTTATTAGCGTCTACAGAATCACCCTATCAAATCAAATAGTTTTTTTTCTTCTTAAAATTTCGCAAAAAAAAAAAAAAAAAATGCATAAACCAAAGGAAAATATCCTAAAAATTTGCAAGGGACTTTCACATTAAGTTAAATTTAAACAACCAAAAAAAAAAAAAGACAAGTGTTTACAATACTGTCTATTTTACTATTAGACTATTTACTATTAACCCTTGTAAAGCATTTCATTTCGTTATAAAAAGTATGAGCTAAATTCGAATTGGAATGAGGAGTTGAGCATTGAGGAAATTCATTAGATTTTTCAGATTCTTGATTCCACAATACAAAGAATGTGCGTCGATATGACAAAGGAAGGCATTTACTTACCAAAGCACTTTGTCTCTACACATATCATGTCTTTTGAATGACAAATTAGAATCGCCTTGGCAGAAACATTTGCCATTATAATTATACCACAAAACATCATTTGATTGCTATGTTTAACAAGAAAGGCATTTGGGAAATCCACAAAGTGGAGTTTGGCATAGTAGATAACATCTTGTTTAGAAACTCTGTTAAAGAATGGCTTTAGCATGTTTGAATCTTGGTTAGATGACATAGACAAATCTTGAATCATCTTAACATCTTGATTCCGCATCACACCTTCTTTTCTGGAACTTTTCCGGCTTTTACCTGGTTTGCCATAGGAGACCTTAATAAAATGAAAGATAAATATTTTTGTTAAAAACCAGATAAAAATTAAATTTTAACTATGTCTTTGAAACAAGGATATTGGATAAATGAGTTTGGTATTGCACACAGTAAAAAAAAATGTCATTTTGCTAGGCTGGAAGGCAAAGGTGGATTTCTTTCTTACGTCTATCAACATGAATTGTTGATGTTAAAAATAGCCAAATTAGAGCCTTTTCAGCCCTTAAATTCTAAGATATAAAAAAATTTAAACACAAAAATTATCCGTCTTAATAAGACTATAATTTGGTCCATTGGATTTATTTTTCTAACTTTAAGCTTAAGAAAAGTATTGCAAAATGAAAATTTCAACCCTTCCTACCATTTCCTTTGAGTTAAGTGGACCAGTTACGAACCTGTCCGAGTTTTTTACATTTCTAACAACATATTCCAAGCCAGTTAAAGTCCAGATAATATTACTCTAAATATCCAGTTAACGAGATAACATAGGAAAAGCATGCAAACTTTTGAACGAAAGATATCTTTAAGTTTTAGAGACCATGTCTGGTGAAGTACTGAGGAAATCTTCCCAAAGTCTTATTATGAGAACCATTGCCATAGGTAGTCTTCCTATAGAAATTTACCTATCAGAAATTAAGATATTGCATTGGCAACAATAGTAAAAGAAAATTTTGACACTGTCGTGAATACAAAGAGTATTAAATGTATACTATAATGGTATATGTATATTGTACGATTCAGTTTCTTCCCGGCCTGATCATGATGGACAGGTTTAGAACCCTCCTTCTAAGAACGGACATCTAGCCCTTTAGAGGGAGTCCAGATAAAGGACCACCCGTGCACTAATCGTATCTGCGACACAGATGTGCAACCTGCTTTGTTTCCCGTAGTGAACATTCCACGAACATTCCTGCGGTCAACTGTAGACCATTGAAGTTTTGCTGAACGACGATTGGAGAATCGGCAGTCCAAATGCTCCAATGTGGAGGAGATGCAGGGTCCAAGGAAGAGAGAGGAGACGAGGAGTTTGTTGGTGAAGAGATCGAGAGGAGATAGCCGAGTGTTCGAGAGAAGATTCCACCCGAGGAATTCGGTGGATTCCTGGAGTTAACCCCGATACCAGCGCGAGACTTAGACGGCTGGTTAGCTGTTCTCGTGAGTTTCTCCGAAATATCTCGAGGAACTATTCTAGTGGTGTTCCACATGGACTTTTCATTTAACCTAGATGATAAACAGTATTACTTTTTGTAAATTAAAGCTTTAAATAAAGTAATTAGTTTAAAACGCTACACTTTATTTGATCGGACCAGATCGAGACGTTACAATATTAAGAATAAAAACTTGGGAGTATTGCATAATTTCTTTAGCAAAATCTAATCGTTTCCAATTTCAGCACTTCCTTCTCTAAACCAGGGACATGGCAACATGGGGGAGGACAGGAGGATAGAGGGCAGGTGATGTCCAGCCCGTAAATCTTTATAAGCTGCCTGAAGAATAAGTATCAGTTTCAGAAGATCATTTTTCAAAGTAAATTATAATAATATTTATTTATTTAAAAAAAATACTTTACCTTGAACATCATTTCTTTTTGCTATCCATTGCTACAATCCCATCATTCTAGTACACACCAAACTGATTAACCTTACTCACGATTCGTATAGACTTTTAGATAAATGAAATTATTAAACATCAAATTATTCTAAAAATAAATAATATAGATTACGTCAGGTAATTTCGATACTATTCACAGCAAAAGTCGAATGACCCAGAAGAAGAATAAAAAAGGCTTAAGATAATTATTGTTTGAGTTCTTCATCCATTAAAATGAGTCCCTCTCTTAACACTCCTTTTACTGCCAAACTTTTTATTTTGGTTTGATGGTGATCAAGCCATCAATACATCGCTTTCTCGCTGGAGCTTTAATTGGATATTAATCTGATTCGAGGATTTTTTTCCCCCAATCGTTCGAAATTATGCCGTCGCATTGCATCGCCGCAGGTGATCTTTTTTTAAAAGGCGGATGTTAGAGTTTTCGCTTGTTGTTTAAGTAAGGAAATAGCACGTGGCACGGATAGCCTGTATATAATCAGTTTTTATACACAAAAGGTTTCTTAATATAAGAACAATAAAATAATAGAACAATAATTAGGTGGCACGTAATTTTGATTGACATAATAATTAATATAGAACAATGCATACATAATAATTAATATAGAACAATGCATACATAATAATTAATATAGA
>JAPMOQ010045292.1:3783128-3824545 GCA_026543055.1 Argiope trifasciata
ATAATCAATATAGAACAATACATACATAATAATTAATATAGAGCAATACATACAAAATAATTAATATAGAACATAATAATTAATGTAGAACAATACATACAAAATAATTAATATAGAGCATAATAATTAAATTAATATAGAACATAATAATTACATCAATATAGAACAATTCATACAAAATAATTAGTATAGAACAATAATTTTGCAAATTGAAGCAAATTTAACCAGATTAATAGCGATAGTGATGTTTTGAAAAAAAATCCCTAGAACTAAATACTTTTTGAGAAATATACACTTAAATATATGTTTTTTTAATTAATTTTTTAAAATTTTTTTATATAAGATTTCTTTTTTTATGTAAGAGCTACAAAAACAACATATTGCAAGACATTTACCAAAAATAGTGATGGAAGAGACTTTGAAATCAATTCTTTCACTTTTGAGGTTGAAAAATTAACTTTTTTTTCAAAGTACCTTTTGAGGAATAAATCTATATATATAAATTTATATAAGAATGTTTACCTGTACGTCTCTAATGGTTTCCTAAACCTTTCCTCCGATTGCGATGAAACTTGATCAACTTATTACTTATATCTACGGGATGGTTATAGGCATAGTACAATTATCTAAAATAAAAAATAAAAATTCGGATCTCAACTGCATCTATTTACCGAGGATAAATCTAGAAATAGCTCGCCGAGGAGACATAATAGATTAAGTAGAAATGCTATATCTATCTAATACTATAATACGAGGAATGGTTGCCAAGTCGAAAATCGCCCCAGAATTAATAAACTCCGGTAAACTTGGGGGTCTGGGGTTTTTGGCCACGAGGAATCGATTGGCGCCAGTTTTGAAGCGCTACGGTCGAGCAGTTCGGAGTTACAGATAGGATATTTTCAAACTTTATTAGTTCGCCATAATGGCTACTTAAATTTTCAATCGGTAACGTGCTGCCATCTATAGCCAATATGGCGAAATAATAAAGTTTTATGTTTATGCTGTTATAGGTTTATAATATGTTTCTTATGTATGTATATATGTTTGGTTTTTCTAATAAATTTGTCAAAAATATTGAACTTCAATACACTTCAATCTTTACCTTTACTTTACCTTTGTATAGAATAGTTCCCTTTCCAAACTCTAACTTTGTTTAGAATAGTTTACAATGGTGCACTTTAACCGGTTATCTTTTCACCAATGATTTCACAAATTTTCTTATGGCATGTATTGTTTTGATAAATCACAATTGAAAATTTAAATCTTCGAGTTAGCTTCGATACCTGTTTTCTCCGAGCGGAGCTCGGTCACCCGCTGGTCCAAGTTAAAGAACTTTGTATAGCTATTGAACACAAATGTCATGCAAGTCATTCTTAGAGGTAACAACTTTATTACAGATTATGCAAAACATTTTGAGGAGACCAAACCTGGAGGTTTTAAATTTTAATTAAATATTAGTATACTTCGCAGTAACTTCCAAATAAATTATAATTCAAATAATTTTGCACTGTCTTAATTTTCAAAAAAATTATCTTTTCAACTATATTTTGATGATTTTATGGTATAAATCTATTTTCTATGTTTAATGAATTTAAAAGAAAATATTTTCATCTCATTTTCTAAAATTACACTTGAGAATTTCGAACTAATATTAAACGAGATACAATAAATAGTTTCTTTCATTACCATTCTGAAAGAACACCAGCTTACAATTCTAAAAGAATATACAAATCTAATATATAAAAAAAGATATTTGCTCTTATTTTATGGACTGTCGTACCTTTCGTCCTATTTCGATAAAACATTGCCAAATTATTGAATCATTATTATTAATTATATAATTATTAATATTATTTTTTCAGTGGCTGCAACACGCCGGGTATATGTAATATGTAATATATGAAATAAGCTAGTATTTAATATATGAAATGTTTTTACTGTCTCGTTTATGATGTACATGATATAATAATCGTCAAAAAATTCAAATTCGAAATTTGAATGAATCTTTACGTTTTAAATCTTCATGAGTTTGAATAACACATTTTTAGCATTATGTATGTTTGCTTGTGAACACTAACTCATAAACACTTTGAACAAGAACGAAGAAAAGCGGCATATATGATCTGACCAAATTTGTAAACTTCTGTCAAATTTTGAAAGAAATATATTTGAGGGAAAATCTCCGTCTGGCTGTTTTCGAATCGCCACTTTTCTAATCTTCTTATTTCTTAGAAGCATATTTTTGGAATTTTGCTTGTCGTTTGGGAAACCTGATGTCTCAAAAAAATTCTTTGTGATAAATGATTGACATTGTAAATTTTGAAAAATTTTGAACGAAATCCATTTTGGAGAAATCTTTCTGACTTGTTCGAGTAGAAGAGAATGGATTGTCCACTATATTAGATTTCCAATCTCTACTTTTCAGATGTCTTTAGTTTCCAAAATACATTTTTAGAAATGTATTTGTTATTTATAAACCCGATAATTAAATTAATCTCAATGAATGAAATTGTAAATATCTGTCAAATTTAGAGTGAAATCGATTCTAAGAAAATTTCCTTGTCTGATTGTACACGTTTGTTTAAACTCAATAATAACCAAAATAGAAAGAATAGATAGATAAAATTTAGCACATAGGTTTAACATCTAAAATTTAGCTTTTTCTCAAATTTTGAATCAAATTTGCTTAACTAGTGAACCATCTGTATATCTGTATTTTCATGGGCACGTATATCTAATAACTCATAAACATAATGACAACTATAAACGTATTTAGGATAAATTAAACTTCAACTGTAAATTTATTGCTAAATTAAGTAAATTTAGTTTTTCATTTTGTGACTATAACCGCAATCCCATGTAAAAATTTTGGTATCAATCAGTAGTAATAAAAAGGTATCCAAATTCCTCCGACAGATTCAGTAAAAATGCCAGATTTACGCCAATTTAAATTTGGTAATTATTACTTTACAATGCCATTTATAGGTTTTAGTAAGGTCCATAATTTTATGTGTGGGTAAAGGAATATAATCTTTATTAAAGAATATGTGAGAAAGTTTTGGAGAGATTTATCCCACTGCTTTAAAGAATAACAAAAACAGCATCTTATATAATGAATCAAATTTACACTGAAAAATAATGCAGGTCTTTTTATTTATTTTTTACATATTTTATAATAATAATTATTCTTTTCTTTTATGATGTTGCTTTATCGAACAGCGAGATGCCATTAAATTTTTAATGCGTGTCGTAATTATTCATTTGAAATAAATAAAATAAATATGCACTAGTATGTATGATATTGTTAATGGCAACATTGTCGATTCTGCAACACAACTAAATGACACAAAAAAAATGTGCTCTTGGAAGAAAAAAAAAATAGAATTAAAAACAACTAAAACTTTTATTTCAACTGTAAACAAGTGTCAGAAGATGCATTTTTATGTATGTCTCAATATGACCAGCTTTTACTGTGAAAACGTACAAGGCTGCTCCTTGTTTACAACAACTATTTGGACATTTGCGTTGCCATTCACGTAGAAGGTAAATAGTAAATGCAGTTTTGATTACTATTATTTATTTCTGTTCTGCTTAATGGAAATAATAAATGTATTTTATTTTTGTGTAAGTTATCGGGGTATATGAGTGTGAATTGATTTTTTTTAGCATTATGGATAAAACAACTTAAAAAAATTATCTAATTTAGTAAATTTTATGAGTTTAAATTGGCCGCAATTAATTTAATATAAAAGTTTAGATTATCGTTTGGAAAATCAAAGCTACGAAATGAAAAATAAAAACATTGTGGACAACCAATCAACGATAAAATTAATTTTCCATACTTTCAGGGCTTTTTTTTTTGCTGCAGTTTTTTTGCAGTTAAAAAGAAAGAAATGTTGATCACAACTTAAAATAGCAATGGATTTGTGAAAATGAATGAGGAAGTCAGTAGTTATTATCATGTGAGAACCTGGTTTTGTTTTGGTTAGGAGGTTTTGAAGCTCGATATTGTGTAGGCAATGGATATTAAAGCTCGAAATCACGTAGGCAATGAATAAAGTGTAAGTAATTTTTTTTATCATCATCTTTTATTGTTTATCTGTTTTAACAAGTATTGCATTATTATTACGTATGCTTCTTTGACAGCCGACGTGTTTTTAAAAGGTTGACGCAGAACTGTGACATTATAACTGTTATTTTCATGGAATATAATTTTTTCTGAGGAAATTAAATAATTTAGTTTTTATAATATGTTCAAAAACGCCTCACTGGCGTTTAATAACAGTTTTGATAACAGTATATTCTCTTCCCCGATTAGGGAAATACCCCTTCATTCATTCGTAAATGGGAAACATTGAAGGATTTGACTTCTGTTCTAAGATTAATACATTTTGAACCTCTTTTATGATTTCAGAAATTAAAAAATAGTAATTTGTGTTTACAAAAATATTGCTTTCATAAAAATTATATCTAAATTAATATGTTGAAAATTATTAGTAAAAAAGTAAAATAGTTATCAAAAATAGTTTATCGTTTGGAAATCGTTTGCGACAGAAACTCTCGTTATTCAGCTTTCACACGTGGCATTCCTTTTTGTGAAAACACGATGTTTTGATTAGGGAATTTTGAAGTTTAATTTCGCGTAGGTAATAAAGCACAAATGACAATTTTCATTTTCAATTTCTTCTTGGCTGGCAAAAACGTTTTGGAGCTTTCATCATTTTCGAAAGAAAAAATGCTTAGCATTTTTTTAAAGTTGAAGCATGCGCATTAATATAATCACGTGGTGAAAGAAAATTCTTACTTGATAATTCTTTTTACTTCCATTTCGGTTAACCACTTGATTGATTAAATTTTATAATTTAAAATCTTAATTGTTCGTTTCTTAAATTTCCTTTTTCAGTTTATTGTTCTGTCGTTCCATTTGTATAGATCAACTTCCTAATTTGAAATTGTCTGATTTTTTTTCTGGTTCGTTGAAAATGATTTTTAAAAAAATGCTCTACGAATGCTTCTTTCTGATAGTTTTTATTTCTTTTTTTTTAATAATTGACTACAAATTCAGTAATAATTGACTGCAAATTCAGTAATTCAATAATTTTTTTGTTTGATTCATTGAATTACTTTTAGAAAGAAGAAACACAATTCCACAGCCATATTTTGTCTTTAAATGGTGTTTATACAAGTTCATCTATCCAGGGATATGAAATCGGCAATCAAAAAGTATTTGCCTCGTACATACTAGGTTAAGCTTATTGAATTTTTTATTTCTATTAGATGCGTTAGACTTCAACTAAAATTTCTATTTGGTTAATATTCATTTTTTTTTTTTTTTTTTTTTTTGCATAAATGCGTTATATGGAAATAAGCACATTCACTCAGTTTTATTTAATTATTGCAGTCATAAATGTAGCAAAAATTAGTTTATTAAATAGTTGATATAGGTATTATGATGCGATACGGATATAGTATTTGTATATAGTACAGCTTTTATTGCTTTCTATATTTCAAAGAATTACCAAATTTTTTTCTATTTATAATATCATATAACCAAAAAGATTTATAATTTTTTTCCATCTATAATTTTGTTCTACGAATTTGGCCTTATTTAGAGACGGTTTTCAACAGAATCTGTAATAAGTTTTGTCGCCTTTGATATTGTTATTATTAATTATCATTTTAAAAAATAATTTTGCTAATTTTTTAATTCAAAGGAAAAATTCTTTATTTAAAACTTTTTTTAATGTATTCAATAATTAATGTAAAAACTGGAATAGTTCATTATCGCCTTTATTTGTCATAGTGTCTACTTAGGATACTATTTATAAATTAATATTTCCCTTATGCTACTGATAAAAATAAAATTTCAAAACAAATATTATAAGTTTTTATCTTTTCCTCATTAATTTGCAATGTTTCATTTTATTGATTTAATTGCAAAAATCACGTCAGTAAACAAATTTTTTTCTTTTTAATAAAATTCTCAAAAAAAGTATAGCTGTTATGAGTCGCCACAATTTTTGAGGAAATCGACTAAAACATTACTTATATAACTGTATTTTGAGTTTGACTATCAGAACAAAATTCTTCCGCAAAAAGTAAAAGTCAGTTTTTATTAATTAACCTATCACTAAAATTAATTAGTTAATTAATTTGGATTAAATCCTTTATTGAATTGCTTGCACCTAAACGATGAACACTTTGTTTTTAATTGAGTTTCCGTCAAGGCAGGTGGCGCTGTTCCAGAAGTGCCATCTGCCTGAGTTGAGTCGCTGCAAGTTAAATATCGCGTGAGAAACCGATATTTCATTAATGCTGGTCACGGCTATAACTGGTAATGTTACTCTGCCGACTAAAGGGCGATAAAAATTTATCTCTATTAACTCTTTTGACGATGGGAAAGAAAAAAAAAAAATGAATGAAGAACCGAGTTCGAAACATAGATAACACGGATGCTTGGACTTATAATGGCAAAAAGTAATAAACCTAAATTATGAAACGTGATTTGGCAATCAATATGAAATTATATGGATCATCAATTTAATTCTAATTTCGGTCCGGCATTAATAGATACAAATATGATCGAAATTAAATATTTTTATGCGCTCTATTTGTGTGAACTTAGGTGTTAATTTTCTTTGTATTGATGAAGTATTCTTTGGGCAGACATGATTAACAAAGATAAGTCGGCAATTTCATTATTCATATTTCTAATAACAATGGAGCCAATTTATCTAGTGTCACGGTCACATGATAAACATAACAACGCAGGTCATATAATATTTTTAAAAAATCGTCTTATGCTGTAACATCATGTGAACAGAAACTGAAATCCATAATATAAATATTGTAGATATTAATTTTTTTTAAAAAAATTAAATATTATACAAGAAGTGGAAATATATGATATTATTTGTGAGTCGTGTATTAATAATTATTAAAAAGATGATTTACCTTAGTTTTTAAAACGAAATTAATTTATTATTAATTTTTAATTTAATCTTGCTTCAGGCAGTTGAACAATTAAAGGGGAAAATTAAGATGGAGAAAGAGAATCATATTAAAAAGAAATATTTGCATGCTTTGAATAAAAGCAGACAAGAAAGTAAACAAAAATTAACGAATATTATTTTTTAAATCCTTGCGAGTAATAAAAGTATATTTATACAAAAATATATATTGAAAAAGAAGTGAGATTTATAGAAACTTTAATATGTTTTAAATTATTAACTAATAAACGCATTTTCTACATTTTTTGGAATGTATTTTCTGAAACATCGGATTAAAATATTCTTTTTCTAATAATGTTTTTAATTATACGCCATAAAATATTTTAATATAAATAATTTTAGCAAAAAAAATAATAATTAAGAATTTTTGTTTTCTTTTCAACATAATTACGAGTACATCATGAGAAAATTTTCTGTTTTTTAGCCTTTTTATGCAGTTTTTTACTTAGATTATTTGATTTAGATAATTTAGATTTCTTATTTGATGTAGATAACATTTAAATATTTTTCATTGAGTAGATAAAACTCAATATTTAATTCATAAATTTACTTTTCTCGTGTTTTTTAAAAATGTATTATGCACTCTATGGAAAACGTAATTACCAAGAACGTTTCTTACATTAAAATTAATCTTTTCTTTGAATTTATTTTTTCCAAAATTTTTCATTACTTAGCTAACGGGCTCAGATATCTTTTATGGCAGCGATAGTTTACTTGAAATTTTATAGATCTATATTATTAGATAAAACGTTGTAGAGTGGGAGATAATGTAGGATATCTATAGCATCTTCACATATAATTCCTAATAATCATCTGAGAACAACTTTGAAGTAATTAAAATATCTATAGCTTTAGGTTTTTTTTTTCGTTTGATAATATGTATTAAGGGGGAAAATTTCTTGCATAATTATTTTAAATAGCTCTCTAGTGATGAATGAAAATCTTTAATGTTAACTGCCTATTTAACATTTAAAAGGAAAGAAAAATTATCATTTTTTTTTTTTGTAGAAGGCATTAACGATACATTATTGATTGCTTCTTAAATAGAAAATAGTCCCTAATAATATATTTTTATTTTATTCAAGCATATAATTTAAGCTGCCTGTATTAGGATAATTTACTTCTTTATTAGAATAGTAATTAAGAGTTAGAATGCCTATTGCGATATGAAATTTATTCATCAATAACAACGGGACTGAAAAAAGATTCTAATAAGATAATTGAAGTCAAAGTATAATATTAGGTATCAACATGTAGCTACCTCTGTTTATTGATAAAGCAAATAAGTTATTTCGCATGCGTACTTTCGGACATTTTTGCTGATTAGCTTAATATGGAAATTTTTTGAGCAGAAATTCACGTTTATGCAGTATTACAAAATCGGTGCATACCTTATCGACAATTGACATATTTTTTAAAAATTTTAACATATCAAAAATACTTATTAATTTTTTGGTTCAAATTAAGAAAAGAGAGTATAGTAATTTTTTTGAAATAGGATTTAAAGCTCAATTAGCTATCGGATAAAAGGATTCCATTTTTATATACAATTGTTTAGCATAAATAAAATATTTTACCGGTTCAGTATTACTGCGCCATCTAGTGACCTAATTTTAAAGTTTTTAGTTATCCTTCATCCTTAGAATTCCTTCGACGAAAATTGCTAAGGAGTAAGAATTGATACAAGGAAAAGGAAAAGATATGAAATTTATAAATTTAATTAAATTTAACATTGTTATTAGTATATATGTATATTATTAGTATCACTAAAGTCACACCGAAAATCAGTGATGAATTATGATGCATTGAGGGTGATGCAATTTATACTATATAGTTTAAAAATATAATTCCGCAAAGAATTAAGAATTAAAAGAATATTCGTTTCAAATGGTACATTAACTTTCATGCCCATATCCTTCCATTTTTAAGTAATTTATCTCTTTTTCCAAACCGTCAGTGCTTAATTCTTTAATTTAAAATCTTTCTTTTTAGCAATGTAGAAATGAATTGAATCATTTCTAATCGCTTTCAAACTTTGCTCTAAACAGCCAGTAGCGTAACTCGAATGTGGATGTGCCTTAGATACTCTGTCAGGAGGTGCGTAAGTAAGGAATCAGTTTGTTGCGTTTAAAAGAAATTGTTTTATTAAGTTCATATTTCCTAGAAGGAAGAAAATAAAAAGATTTTAGAAAAATGAAAGAAGACCAGAAGATTTCAAAGGCAAAAGGTTCTATTAAACGGTAATAAGGACTTATTAGAAACGTATGGCTTCCTGATTATGGTTATTTTATGTGTTGAACAGAATAAATTACAGAAAAGTTCCTACTAGATAACTTTCTTTTTTATTTTGAAAAAGAAAAAGATTTCAAATTTTGGAGTTATGCGAAAAGATTAGCTTTACTTTTTGATTCACGAGGAAGCAATTAACTATCAACAGCAACATAACTAAAGATAGTATGAATTTCAAAATCTTTCAGCAAGAGTTTTACTTGAATCTGAAAAGAGTCATTTTTCAAATATTTAGGCAGTAAAAGAGTTTATCAGAAATTACATTCCTAAAAATTAAATTATTGAATTATTAAATTGAATATTAGAAAGTATATTTATAAATCATTTAACCAAGATATATATCGAAAAAGAGAATGAATGGAAAATAAATATTAAAAAAATAATGATCACAAAAATAATATCTATAAATAAAAGCAATAATATGTAATAGTAATGAATTAAAAATAAATAAAACTATAAAAAATTAAATTTTTAAATTTTTTAAAAAAAATTTGATGTGGGAAAAAAGGGCATAGGCGGGAGGAAACAGCATTAGACGTAAATAAACCCGAATGATTACATTTGTTTTCATTCTTTACCTTACTAATCAGAAATATATATTAGCAGCATTCTGAAAGACTAACTTTTTAAAATTTTTACTAATGGTTATGAATGTGGAAAACTGAAAGGAAATTTAAAAAATAAGTTGACATATCATGGAAATTATAAACAAAAAAACTATAGACGGAGTGTACACACACGCATACATATATAGGGTGCGACAGGAAAACCCAGACAAACAATTTTTTAATCTAACTTGATTAAAAATAAAGAAATTAACAAAATATAAAAAATATTAATAAGAGCAGACTTTCAACCATAAAAAAATTTAATTTGTTTCACCGTGGCCACCTTTTGCAGTGATGCAGAGACGCAAACGTTTTTTGAAATTTTCAGCAATGGGCCGCAAGTCTTCTTCCTTTAATCTATCCTATTCCCTCAGAAACCGTTGTTTTAAGGATTCCAAACTTTAATGTTGTTTAGTCCAAGCTTTATACTCCAAAATGGACCATAAACTGCAAACATTAGATTGAGATTCGGCGAGTGTCGTGGTCACTCTCCAGATGATGTCACATTCAGAAAGTATTCCTTCCACCATTCTCCTGTTTTTTTAGTCTTGTGAGTTGATTCAGAGTCTTGTTGAAACTCCCATTTTACATTGTTGAAGTACGTTTTGGCCCATGGGAATACAATAGTTTAAAAAATGGTCCGTTAATACACTTTTTGATTTATTTTAACACCCTCATCCACAAAAACCAGAGATATTTTGCCACTTGCTCGAATTCCGCCATAGACCATCACCAACTTTGGATTTTTCCGATATTCAACAATTGCTGAAGTGTTTGATGCGTCTTCAGACTGTATTCTATAATTCTAAGAGTAATGAGCTTTTGGACATTAATGAGCTTCTCATTAAAGAAAATAAACCTCTCTCAGCTCTGAGAGAGATTTATTCAAAATGCAAATGTATTTTATTCAAAATATATTATTTATGCGGCTCGCTTTCAAAAATTTTTGGCATTTTGGAACCACCACAGTTTGTTTTCTTTAGTGAGAAGCTGAACTTTTTGGATCTTGTAAAACTTTAGTCCAAGCTATTTTTTGACAGTCGTTGCACTGATTGGTTCCTTATTCCCAGTTCAAGAGCAATATTTCTCATTAAATCCAAGAAATTCGCTGAACTCTCTTTTTGATAATCTTTGATAATTGAAAGCGTTCACCTTACGTTTTCGTACACTTTTTAGACTTTGACCAACATTGGCAAGCTCTTTGAAACGATAGATTGCATCAAATACTGTTGGCAGAGGCATATTAAGCAAATGAACGACTTCATTTCATCGTTCTCCTTGCTTAAACAATAAAATAGCACATCTTTTGCTTGGCATTGTAAAAACGAACCCCTCCTGCCCCAAAAGACTCCCCCCCCCAATAAAAACTTAATCTAAATTAAAAGATACATTATGAAATATGTTATAATTGAAGCGATTGAGAAAAACAAATGAACACTAATTAAAAGGAAATTAATTAACTTCTATAATGCAGTAACTTTGCCATTTTTTTTGCCGCTTTCTGTAATAACCAGATATTTTTACCACACACACATTTGGAGCTTTAATTCTTTATTTTTTTTAAATAACGTGAAGTAGCTTTTGACTGTAGCAATTTCGATTGCAAGCTATGAAAGAATTTTTAATTAACGAAACCTTATATTTTCTAATCTCATAACTCGACAGAAAAGACAGTGAGTTAGTTTTCCCGAGTATGAATTAATTACAACGAGATTAAACATTTTCGATTCAAAAAAAAAATATGAAAGGGGAATTTAGAACATTTACCGGAATTCAAAACCTTCAAACATTTTTCGGAAGTAACGAATCCCTTTTTAAGTATATATATAATAAGTTAATGTATATACTAAAATTATAATTAAGTGCAATTTTACATGTTATAGACAAATTAATAATGTGTTAATTTTAATTCATCTTTGAGTTTTTGTCTAATTTCATATTTCTTTTTATTTCATGCAATGCATTTTAAATTTGTCACAGGATCTCAAATATATTTCTAAACTTACTTATTATAAATTTTGATAATCACCTGTATAACAATCCTTGTAAAAATTGGAACGTATCAATTGCAAAATGTTTTTTTATGTATATAATCAATTAGATTTATTTATACTTTCAGTTATTGCACTCCTCGGTATGAAGGATCAGGATAAAAATTGCGGTTAGCGTTTTAAATATGCAAGGTATTTACTCTGAGCGTCCTTTTCTACATGTACGCCACTATAAATAACTTCTGTAGCCAGACTTGGAGTAGCTAAATATCTGGGTTTAGTTTGGTTTAGTTATATTAACGTCCCATTTAAAGCAACACGAGGACTATTTAGGGACGGACCTTGTTATTTTGAACCAAGATCAGATAACGAGGAAGACACCTGAACTGGCACCCCACTCTCCACACTACACCACATCAGCGGGAGGAGGTTTGGCCTGACAGATTTAATGTGCAAGAGACCCCCTCACACGACGGTTCTTTGGTGGAATCGAGTCTCGAACCTGAAACCCTCCGGTTTCGAAGCCGAGAGCTTACCACCAGGCCACCGCGGCCGCTAAATATTTGGGATTTCTAGGTCCATTTTACTTTTGTTTGAATCGCAATCCCATCCGTTGGAATCCAATCCAAATGGATTGACATTCAAACAATCAGGTATCGTCCTCATCATTTGTGGTTCAAAATTACCTGGTCCGTCTCAAATAGTCCTAGTGTTGCTTTACAAAGGGACGTTAAAATAACTAAAACTAAAAAAAAAAGTCACTCAAGCAAATATCTTAAAACCAAAGTATAATTAAATTTTTTTACTTGATTTAGTTCAATTGTAATTAAAATTGCAAGCAACTTCGTATTTTTAAATAATTCGGGGAAAAAAAACTGTTGCATTTCTTACAATTGCTTATAAAAATTTCCGTTAGCTACTATTAAATAACAATTAAAAATCATGACACTGTAAGATTAAATTAAATACAATTATAGAGAATTTCGTATTAACGAACGAGAAAAATTTGTAAAACAATTTTTTAATCGAGTAATATTTTAATCATTAATTTAATATTTTTTAGTTTTTATTTTCTTGCAAGTATGCGAAAAAATAAAATATTGTAATCTTCAAAAATAAATAAATAATATAAATCTATACTTATAATAAAGCTCAATGTGTGTGTGTGTGTTGGCGCTCTACAGGCCAGACCTTTGGACCTACAGCTACCAAAGTTGGTACATGTATACCTTGGAGGTCCGGAATGTGCACCTCGGAGCCCTTTTTTCGAATTTTTAATTGGAATTTGAATTAATTAAAACTTAAGCGAAATTTCTACGTTTTTCCGGTATAACTTCCGAAAATATTATTGCACAAACATGATTTTTATATTAATTTAAAGATAAAAAAATTAGCTGTGACTTAGGTACATGACATGTGATTATGAATTGACTAAATCAAAATCTTGTTTATGTATCTTTCCACACTTTAACAACCTTTTTGTCTATTTTAAAAAACTTTACGATGCTTTATATCAAGAAAGAAAAATACCATTTTTTAAAAAATACAAATATTAAATTAAAAATTACGATATACAATCGGTATCAGCAATACGAACTAAACTATTTCGAAATTTGTTTATAATGACGTCACATTTTTGTCACAAAGTGGGCGATGATGTTGCTCGATTTTCCTCTATACATGAAATAGGGTAGGGTATATGCTGCCCGCTTATCCAAATATAAGGTAAGACTGTAGCTTACGAATAGAGGTAGATGGATGGAATTTGGTACACATATTTAACAACCACAGAGTAGAAATCTGTCAAATTTTGGGAGATTTACAAATATGGGTTGGGTATCTACAGTTCTGTACTTTCGAAAACATGTAAAATCGATTATTCAAAAACCCAGTAACATAAATATATCAAATGTATGCGATTTTGTGACCACAAGAGTAGTTCTATGTCAAATTTGGGTTTGAATAAGTTTAAAAAATGACACTATTAAATCGCATGCTAGGTGTAAACGATGGTGTGGAAATTTGGCGAGAAGGTGTCAGTTCAAAATTAAGAATTTTCTATCTGAAAATGGCCCTAGTGTTGCTTTGAAAGGGAATGAATATAACTAAACATTACTTTAATTATTATATCATTATCATAAAAAAAATCAAACCTACGATTGCAAATTTCAATTTATCAAGTGAGAAAGTTATTATTTTTAAGTCATTATTTGTCTTAATTAATTTGCCGTCAACCAGTTTGAAACAATCACGTGACTTCTCCATCAGTCTCTCTCTCTATATAATAATTATTTTTTTAAGGTTTCATTTTCAATTTTTCTAGCTGGCAAGCAAATTTTGGAGCAACACCGATTTTAAGGGATGGGGGAAATAGTTATTTAAAAATACGGACACGTGTAATCTGATAGTCTCGTGATTGTTTCAAACTGGTTAATGACTTAGTTAAGACAATTCGTAAGAATTCAGAGAATGAATAATTTGGAAATCAAGATGTAACTTTAGTTGGATAAAAATCACCAAATGTGTTAACCATCTGTATTTTTGTCTAATAACCTCAAAAGCGAAAAATGGATGCCACAAAAGCGTAAATTACCAATTTGTTGCTTATGGATTTTGAGCCTTCAAAAAAACCTCAAATCAAAACAGCATCATGTTTTCACATAAAAAAGAAATTCAACTCATGACTTTTACGAAACTCAATTTTTATAACCTCCCTGAATTAAAAAAAAAACATTTTTGAAAACCGTCTGTCTATAACAGAAGCTAGATGGATGAAATTTGGCATTCGGCCTTTGCATTAAATTTTTAAATTTCGATTAAATTTTCAATAAAACTTGTTCAGAGGAAGTCAATCTGTCAGAATATAAGTTAGCACGATAACTACAAAATGAAGAGAGCTAGGTGTATAAAATTCACAATGTACAGTTTTACATTTACAGTTTAGATACTCACCAAATTTTGTTTCAAATCCATTTAAGGGTTGACTGTTTATTGATCTATATTCTGTAAATGCAATAATAAGAAAACTGCAGCAACATGAATGTATAAAATTTGGTATTTTGTGACAACAAGTGCAGTTTTATGTCAAATTTTTGTTTGAATCAATTAGGAAAAACAAATTTAAAATGTAAATTCGATTTTCAGATGTTAACTGCATGCCAAGATTTAATAGCCAAATAACTCATCATGGATATTATAATTTCAATAAAAATGCTAAATTCTCATCAAAGGCTAATATTTCATAACTATTGTACTCCAATGCCATGTAAGGTATAAATCTTTATACACAGTATGCGAGGAAGTTTTGCCTAGAACACTTCTGTTAATTTTTTGTTTAGTTTGAAGAAACGATTTTCAATAATGAAGAATTTTTTAGTCCACTATGAGTACTGACAATTTATTTATCACAACAATTGAAGCTTTTTATTTTTTTTTATTTCATTCACATAAAAGAAAACTATAACTTTAAATTTCCATTTTGTATGAATAAAATACATTCAAAATAATAAATGTGTCAATGAATAATGAACAAATGCAAAACAAATTCTCACAGAATTTTTAGTGAACATGACCAAACCCATGCAAGAGAATAGTAAAATTAAAAGAAATAATAAATAATTCTTTACACAAGAAAAAGACTTAAACAGAAAAATACAATACATAATACTTCGTGTTTGAGTTTGAACTATGTACAAAAGAAAACAAAAAGCAATAGCATCAATTTTAATAATACTAACAATTCATTAATTAACTTAATAAAATACAACATATTTTATTAGTCTAATGTATTTCATAAATACAGATCAATCTTACATAGTAGAAAATGAAACTCGGTATTATATAAGAAACCAAAGAACATTAATGACAAATAACTTAAATTGAATCCATTTCAATATTAGCAATTCATATATTAAAACACTGTACAGATAAACAAGAAAAAGCAATGCAATATTTACAAATTAAACACTAACTCAAACAATATGATCAATTTTTCATTTCCTTAATACTATCACTGAAACATCTAAAAATGAATATAAATTTTCACAAATTTATTATCATATATACATTAAGAATAAAATTTTTTCAGATCTGAAATGGAAGCTAATAAGTGTGAGTTTTTTTTAATACGTAAAACAATGAAAAAGGACGGATTTATGCTTATACTTTGAGAAAACAATCGCACTTCGAGAATTTCGGCACTAATCAGATCAAAAATTTGATTTCTATTAAAAGAAAATACAATATTTCTGAAATAATTTAGCAATGAAGTAAAGTTATGACATATAACAAAGTAATTTGATTACATTTAACATTACTAAGTAATGTTACTACATTTAACATAAATTACAAATAATCACCACTTTACAACACAAGTGATACCATAATAAAACTCAGAAATTTATAATATATATTAAATTAAATAGTTACAATTTGAATTTTAACAGATGATTCTTTTTCTTTGAGCAATTTTGCTCCATTGATATCTAGAAAATTAATTAAAACATATATTTGTATAATTTATAAATAATTTATTAAATGATGGTGAAAGAAATGAAAAGATTAATAATAATATTAAAAATCACCCAGTTGGCATACCGACTATATTATAAAATAATAACAAACAGCTTCAAACATTGTTTGGTTCTAACTCAATTATACAATTATATTTATTATTATCAATTATATTTTTATCTATATGTACAATACTTATATTAGATAGTTGCTTTACAAAAATATGTTACACACATTACATTTTTTTAAAGAAAACCTATGCATTCTATGAAATTTCTAGATTGAAATTTAAAAATATTTATTAAGAATAGAACATTATGATAAATTTAACATAAAAAATAGATGAATAAAATAGTTAACAATCCATTTTGAGCTAAAAGTTAGACAACTTTTATGACATGATAAGGCACTAAGATTCAAATTCTTTCAAAAGCTGAAGATAAAAATTATCTTATTAGCAAAAGAAAATCAAAAATTTGATGGCAGGATTTTTACTAAAATAATAAATCCTAACAATTTGCAACAATTAATATAATAATCAAAACAACATTTTAATATCATTTTTGATTTTATAAAAACTAAATGGAATTTTTGTAACTGAAACTTTTACAAGAGGATAATAGATTCCCCATTTATAGTGATTAAATCCTTGTATATAATACCTAAATCTTATTAATTTGTTGTTTACTAATTCCAACTTTTTTACAAATTTCCCCATTCTTTTAACTGCTTAACTTATTATATTTCTCTTAGTTTGATTTTATTAAGCAATTTTTGTTTATTAGTCACTTGCTTTATTTTCTTAGATTATACTAGATTTATTTAAAATCAATTTGATGATTTAAGGTTAGTGCTATTTATTGGCAATATGAATATTTGGCGTTTTTATTACATTTTCAGATTCTAAAATTTTAGTTTTTAAAGCGGTAATATTTTTCTTGAATATTTGAAGAGACTATATATTATATTCAATTCACCTTATTCTTATAATTGCATATAAATATATATCAATTTCACATAACATTTTCAACTTAATTATAAGGCACACATATACAACATTGTTCCTTCACACATTTCAGTGGATCAGAGGAATAAGGGAGTAAATAACTAATATTCAATTCACTTTAATTGCAATCACCAAAGATTGACAAAGGTGACTCTAAATAATAGGAAAGCAATTGCGAGGAAAATAATTTATCATGCATATTCCTATAATAAATTTAATATCATAACTTTTCTAGCATATACCATCTAATCATTAATTTAATAAAAAAATCTTCCGAGGGAGAATAAAGACAAGACATATACAATTTCTATTAAAAGCCAGATCTTAGTTACATATTCATATTTTGTCTTTATGAGATCACAGTTATTTAAGTTCAACAGGGATTTGATTTCAAAATAATTTATTATCACAGAAGTATAAAACAGTCATAAAAATTATCATTAAATAATCTGACAAGGGTAAATGTTATTCAAGACTTGTAAATGCACAATTTCAATACCTCTAAATTCTATAATTTAGAGGTAACGAAATTGTGCATTTACAAACAATTTATAATTGTAATGCATTGTTTAACAAACTAATAAAAAGTACGAATGAAATAATAATATGTAATTTAATAATATCAATAAAAAATGCTAGCTTTATTTCAGCTATTAAATTTTCAAAGAATAATAAATAAATGAAAGAATCGTCAGTATTTTCATATTTGTATTCATTGTAATAAGTTCCTTCTTATATCAATGTTTAAAAATGCAATAAGACACTTATATTTCATTCAGAAAATAAAATTTCTAAATCAATTTCTTTTAGACTAAAGATTAGATTTTGAGGCATATTTTTACAAGAAATTTGTAAGCAGTGCTCTGCTACGATCTCATAAGCAATCGAAAAGTTTCTGTAAATATGATAGCCTCACGAAATGAAAATAACAGCAATATAATACAAAATAACTTAAATACTTCAATACTTAAATACCCAGTTAATAATTTGATATCAAATATTTTATTAAATTGTAAAGAGAAGAAAAGACACAATGCAAGACATATAACCCTAATGTTGGCGATTACATTATTGGTTTTAGTTGCAAAATCTAATCTTAATTTTGAGCTTCGTAAATTCTAAATCATATTCTTAACAATAATAGTTATTTACTGTTGACTTATAAATAATATCTAAGATTTGCAAACTAATTTCTAAAATTTCACATTTCAATAAAATGCCTCATTCCCTCAATATTATAAAACTTTTTCTTGAGCCAAGTTAAAGTTAATAAATTTATTTTGGGTAACAATAAAAATTTATTGGAAGGAATCTATTACCAGCTGAAAATGGTTCAAATTATTACAGTTTAACAAAAATTTATTGTTATGTATTGAAATTGGTTTTTACAAGGGATCATTTATCAACTTATGTATAAATCAGTTACAAAAACACTATCTCTTCTCCTATATCTGCATTTACAGTTTAAAAATATTACTATATATTAATGAACATTTTGCTTAAGGGAGACTTCCAAAAATAATTTTACTTTCCTTCATATCTTTTCATAGCCATGCCTATTACATTCAAATAAATTAAATCAGCATAGACACTTAAGAAATTCAAACAGTTCTAGGTTACCTATTCTGTTTTCCAATGTTCAAATTCAGATATTTTTATTGATTTTAGTTTAATATTCATACAAACAGATTTTAAGTAACAAATATTACAACAAATTAACCTATGGTTGGCAACTATCTAGCACTTGAATCTCTTTATATGGTTGATGCTTAAAGTACAAGATACAATTTTCTATGTTCCAGCAGATCAAATAAATAAATATAAAAAAACCCTTTAAAAAAGTTGATTTAAATATTTTATCAAAATGCTTTAAAGTAATTTTGAAGAGAATTGATTAAAAAAAAATCCAAGTATATTAACATGAAGATTGCAGGGCTATTGATTATGAAATCAATTAGCCAGTTGCAAGAAAAACAACATTAATCTACAAGCAAATTTGAAAAATTCTCACTATCTGTAATTGAAAAAATGGTTTATAAAAATCAAAAGAAAACAAAATTAAATTACACCAAAAAATAAGTCTAAAAAGTCAGGAGTTTTAGATAGTTATCTACTTGACATTATGACTCTGCCATTATGCTGGAAAAAAATCTAATCAAATATAGGTAAAAAATATTTTCTACTCTGAAGCATATAAATGTTTAATAATATGGCATTTTTTCAGTATATACATTTAGTAAAATATTAAAATTAGAGAACCAAAATTAAAGCACTTAATTAAAAGGCACTTTTTTAAAGAATTACAAAAATATCTTTATTATAATAGATTTTGAAGCTCAGTTTGAGGTATTTAGTGTCACAATAGAATATTAAGCATTTATAATAATTCAGTGAGCATGCTTTAAAGATAAACCTTTGAATATTTTATATCAAAAATAAATTCTTGTTTCTGTCACACTCTAGATTTCAAAATAAAAATAACTAAAAAAATCTTAATATTTAAAAAAGATGACTAATAAGGTTTAATTACAAAAAACTATCAAGTCATGATTGAATTATGGATAATTTATAGAGTAAATTACAAATAATCTATAAATAGCTTCAGGTCAGAAATTAATGTTATGCTTAAATTTGATTTAGTGTTTTTCTCTATAAATTCACAGGTAAAAATCACTTTTGCCTAACAAAAATTGCAATTAATGGATTTAAAAGATGCACAAGATGAAATCTAGCTACATGTAGTACAAATTATATATGGCAATATTGAAAACAAAGCTACGGGAATAAACTAGAGATTGCCATTTATAAATTTTCTTGAAGGAAGACTCAAGTGTCCAGTTTCTATCCAAGCACAATAGATTAAGCCATTTATCCAAAAACTTGCTAATATCTATATAAAAAAAGAAAAATATTTTTCTTCTTCTTATAATTACAATATACAATTGTAATAATTTAAATAAATCAGCTTTGGAGAATGGACATTCTTAAATCAACCCTTTTCTTACATATTATTTTTGGAAATAGATATGATTAAAAGTATATTATACATATGTTGCTACAGCAATTAAAAAATATTTCAACTAGGCATATTGAATCTCTTTCACTGATAACAAAATATTTAAAGGTGAAATTCATACTATTATCTAATTACAGTTTTTTTCCAAACAACGTAGTTATTTAATATGCATAAATGTAGATGTTTTTTAGCATAAATTCAAAGAATCAAAATACCGAGAAAGGAAAAAAATCCTCAATCATGATGCTTTCTAAAATGTTACCAGAAAGCTTCAATCCCTGTTATTTATTTTAAGATTTTCTGGCATATTCTCTTCATGTCCACTTTTAGAATCATCTTCGCTTTTTATACTAGTGAACAATTTTCGAATCTTTTTTTTAGATTCTTTGCTATGGCTAGGTTCTTCATTTTTCATGTTTTTAAGAAGTTTGTGGGAGACATTTTCAGCTTCCCTGCTGTTTTCAAGGTCATTAAAAGCAACCATTCCCACTTTAAGCTCACACACATGATCAATTAATTTATTTTTCATGCTAAAATGTTTGCCACAGTACACACACGAACTTCGTTTTTCTCCAGTATGTAACCGATAATGACGTAACATATCAGTTTTTGCACTGAATCTCCTACCACAACAATCACACGAAAATGGTTTTTCACCAGTATGGACACGGACATGAATATTAAGTTTATCTTTTCGATAAAACTCTTTCCCACAGTACTCACAGTTAAAGTATCTCTCCCCTGTGTGAAGACGTGAATGCCGCACAAGGTCATTTTTTCTGCTAAATTTCTTCCCACATTCAGCACAAACAAATGGTTTTTCCCCACTGTGGGACTGGACATGCCGAGACAAGTCCTTTTTCTCATAAAAGCTTTTATCACACAAGTCACATTCATAATTCTTTTCTCCTCTATGGGTTCGCATGTGTCGGACTAAGTCAGCCTTTTCATTGAATTTTTTATCACACTGATCACAGCAATGGATTTGGAAGCCAGTGTGTCTCCTAAGATGTTTTCTTAATCCTGCCTGAAATGCAAATTCTTTAGTGCAAAATTCACAACTAAATATTTTATCCCCTTCTTTGGAGGCACAGAGATGGCGAAGCAAATCAACTGATTCATTGAACTCTTCTCCGCAGAGTTGACAATCATAGGTAATACAACCAAAATGAATAGATAGATGCTTTTCATAATTAACAATTTTCTTTGTTGAATATGAGCAATGATCACATTTCATTTCTCCTGAATTCCATAGTGAATCATGATTATATAATTGGTTCTTGGCAAGCAGACTAGCAGTCTTCATCACTGCATCAACTGACCTACCTAAAAATTTACGGAAACAAATTAGTTAAACATACAGTTGATTTTAATTATTGAAAACAATTAAATGAAAGATCGCATTAAATATTCAAAAATTATAAATATGAATATTAAATAAAAAATTTTAAAAAGATGAAAAAAAGTTGGAAAATAAAATCTAATTTACAAAAGCATTCAAAATAAAAATAAACAAATATCTATTAAAGGTAAAACTAAATTTTATGCTATTTATTTCTAAAATAAAATAAACTAAACAAATAAGAAATAATAATAATAAAAAAACTTAAAAAAAATATGTGGCACAATTCAAATAGCTTCAGCAAAAAACTTAGAATAAAATAAAGAATTGTTTTATTATATTGCTGCAAAACAAGAGAGACCTGGAAAAAAAGAAAGAAAAATAACATGGATGAGTGACTACTTATAATATAAGAGATGCAAACAAAAATAATGGGAAAAAAATTCATCATTAGAAAAATTAGAATAAAACGCCTAGGGAAAAATATTCAATAATAAAAGATAAATATAATAAATAAACTTTTAGAAAAGAACTCATTGAAAGGCATATAATGATTAAATCTAGATGAAAAGGAATGTTTTTCAGTATATGTTTTAATAATTACAATCATGAACATGCAACAAAATATAAAATTGCTCTTCTCAAAAGGTAAATAACACCGAAAATATGCAACATGGATAATAAATGACAGTTAAAACATGCAAAAACAAAATAAAACCTGAAAAAAAAAATAGGCAACATATTTTGAAATTACAGGCAACAAAAATAAATAAAAATATAAGTTATAAACAATCAAGAATAGAAACTATGAATGTTTAGCATAATTACAAAAAAATAAAATAAATTTATAATATAATGAAAAATTAAAATTCATTCATGCTTGCAACTCATGCCTGAAATGAAAAAGAAAACAAATTAGATAGAAGCAAAATTAAATCAATAAATAAGAAATAATATACAAAATTATACATAGCAATCCATCAATTGCAATGCAATATATTTTTAACTATTCAGCATTTAAGTCAACAAGTAGGATTCATAAAGAGAACACACTATAAACATATTTCTTTACATTACTCAAGTAATGCAAACTTTATATTCTTTAGAAAATTTTATATTCCTAAAGAAATTGCAAACTTTATAATCCTAAAAGAATAAAAAATTGCATCTCTGATTTTCTTACATTTATGTTTGCAATCATTTTGCAGAGAAAATCCATTTCATTTTAATAATTTTGCAGATATATAATAACAGGCATTTTTATACATTTTCTAATTACAAGATTATTTTATGCTCGCTTATTACAGTTTTATTTAAATAGTTGAAATAAAAGGAACAAATATATGATAAGTAGTAACTTGTGGAAAATATATTATATTCAAAACAGTGAGATTTTTAAAAATATGAGCCAGAAAATTATTTTTAGTAAATAAAATTTCAGAGCAAATCACATTCGCATAAATTTGTACCATAAGTTTATTGCGAATTCATAATGTAATGCATAGTTCTCTTATATTTAAAGGGTGCTAATAACTTATGGTTTAGTTAAAGATGATTTAAAAAAAGTTTGTAATTATTTTTAGCAAAACATTATTTCGATTATTTATTATATCGGCGTTGAAGTAACACTCTTGAACATCAAACACCAAAAGCTTTTACTAAACCGTATATGAAACATGCCATTATCAACAAATATTCTTTCTAGACAATTTAATAGACTCGAAAGAAGATAAGTCATAACTTTCAAATAAAGTAAAAATAATAAATTTTAAAAGAAAATTTTAGCTCAAATGTTTTCTAATTCAACGAAGAATTGATACATTTCATGACCTGGCATTTTGTTGCCAACTGAAGTTTCAATTAGCGTGCAAACAAACAAGCGTGGTTTCCGATGAAGTCTTTTAAAGCGCTTTTACGAATGCTTTGTAGCATTTATATTTACTTCTTTTCTCAAATCGACACATTATCATCAATTAATGTTAATTAAATATTATATATTTTAATACGAGATAAATAATATTATTAATTCATAAACAATAACATCAAATGTAATTAACATGTGGCATCGTTTACAAGACGGAGAAAATTACCGCAGGCGCGTTGTTCAAGATGGCAGCTGTTATTGTTTGGCTTGTGAACACATTTATTTTTACTTTTTTCAGTTCATAATTTTGTAATTAAAACGCTATGTTTTTAAATTTGCACCTTATACATTAAAGTTTTGAGAAATGTTATTGTTTAAAAGAATACCATTATTTGTCATTTGTGGGCTAAGGCAGAGTATAATGGATTCTATGTTTACTTCGTGTTCTATCTTTCAAAATTATTATATTTCATTTAAAATCTGAAAATGTTTTGTTTTACTCAGAAGGATAAGGTGTATTAAATCGTTTTTAAACAACCTTCGGTATCATTTTCAAGCATTTTCTTCTAGATATCTTTTAGTTTTAAGAGGTGTACGGATGGATAATTTACTTAAAAACTTTTTACTAAAAGAGCTTTTATTAAAAACGATATAATTTTTGTTTTCCATTTATGATAATGATTGTTATTGAGATTTTTGTCTTGCACATTTTTCGCTTTGATTAAATCTAAAAATTCGCCATGTGGTTTCTAAGCTTTTTAATTTTGTTTTGATATTTGGAGGGTTTAAAATTTTTTTAAGTAATTTACTTTTGGATGTCATTATAATTTTATCAAAGTTTATTATGCGAATATTTTTACTAGTGAATGAATTCATGTCAAAGATTTTGATGAAAGTGATAGCTGAATTAGTTATTACCTATTAGAAATAATATATTTTATGAAAATGCTGTTTTTCTTTGCTATAAGGTTTATCTGTCATAAAATTCAACTAATAAGCATTAAGTTTTTTCATTGCTTTCTATTTATTATATAAAAACCATAGGTAATATGAATTTACTTATTTCCCCAGATTTAAAAATAGGAATTATTGTATAGATTTTTGGTTCATTATTGTAAAAATTAGTACATTATTTGAAATTTCTCATGCAAATTTCCTCTGATTGCTTTTTAGTTATCTTGCAATGATTAATGTCAGATCAAAGAAGCAATTGAATTTTTTTCTTCAATGCTTTGCAATTAGAACTGCATCTAAAAGTATCTATTTTAGAAGTTTTGATTTTGTTAACCTGGCACAAGCTAAGAACTGGTTCAGGAGCATACGCTGGATACGCCTCCATTCTTCCTTTATCTATTTTAGTATTTGTTTCTATTTCATTTAAGGTTGAGTTTGTCATAGTTACTAAAAACCAATCATAATTTTTAATTTTTTTACTTAAAGCTTTTCTTCTACATTGATCTTAATGACTCATCTTATCTGCAAGACATTTTATGTAGTTTGATTAATGTGACAGTTTCATTTTTTACAGTTTCTTCTCACAAAATGTTTTTTTCTCTATCATGCTGTAATTTTAAAGAAGCATTTACTGTTACATGATCTGTTAAAATTTTGTTCAGAAATCTGGATTTACAGATCTAATCAATGGGCCATTCTAGCTCTGAATTTTTTTTTTTGTAGTATTATGGATATTAAGCACTTGAATTCTTTAAAATATTATCTATTGTACAAGATTTAACATTTGAGATATTCTTAATATTTCTTATTCTGTAGTCACAATTTAGGAAGGGAGAGGGGATTTTGTCTCTTCTTTTGGTATTAATACTTATTTTTTAGTCAATTTTTTTTTAATGTTTGAAATGGGAAACAATTTTTTAAGCATTCTTTTTAAAAATTAATAAAATAAAAAATAGCAGATAGTTATTTTAATGTTAGGAAACTCTTAATATTTACAAATAGGAAAGATTATATATTTTAATGCTTCCTGAAAACTACAAAAATATATAAAAATTTGAATTTTATTAACAATTTTTTTAAAGTGATACTTTACTCACTAACTTCTTTCAGATTAGTTACTTCAATATATATGCATGGAATATCTAATTACATGCTTCATTTTTAGTGCAAGAATCTTTGTATAATTTTATAGAAAGTAGAATGAACCTTAATTAGTCCATCCTGGGCATTAAAAATAAATCAATCTAAACTACTTATAGCACTTACAAAGCAGCTTGTATAGAGAGACTACACTTTTTATAAAGTAGATTAAACCATGAAATCAGCAGAATTTTTATATGTAGAAACTTACTGAAAATTTGTGTTTATTAATTAGAATTATCTGCTTGAATCTAAGCATGAAAAATTGGACATTTTTTAAAAATTATTAAGGTAGTTGCATTCTCTATCTCTGTTAAAAATAAAAAGATGCATTTCTTTTTTACTTAAATATGACTTGGTAGTTTTAGATTTAATATTTTATGCCGGAACATTTCATGTTTATTAAACTGAAGAAAATGAATGTTTAATAAAATATTCTTTTGTATTTAGAATTTTTGTTGTTGCTCAAAATTAGTTTAAATTATACTGTAGTTTGTAAATATCATTCAAAATGTTTTGTTGAAAATTTAATTTCAATGATGAAAAAGATGATAGTGAAATTGTTTCATGATTAATTATTTCTACATTTTTCTCATTATCAAAAGAATTTTGATTATGAGAACGTTTACAAAAATATTTTTTTTTTGAAGTATTCTATTATGTGTGTATGAAGAAAATAAATTTCAAAGACTATCAGGCATTGTCGCAGCATATAATCTCCACAAAATTCTTTTGGTTTCATTTTACCTTTAAAAATTCATTAAAATAAATGTTATGGATTGCATGAGAAAATATTAATAGTAAGTACAGATATAGCATATTTCCATTGATATTAACATTTTCATTATCAAATTTTATTCTTAAGACCATTTAATTTTCTTTCATGTAATAGTTCTGCAAGCACTTTTTGTATAGATTTATTTTTTTCGTTATTCAATGAATGATATTTATTTTATCATTTGTATTTGGCACAATTTATATTTATTTTCAATTATTTTATTCTAATTTTTCATATCTGTATGTAACTGAATAATCAAAATTAAAAAAAAAAAAGCTATACATTTATATCCCAAGCACAAGAGCTAGTTAAAAGTAAAAACACAGAACTTGTGGCTCTGCAAAGTGAAAATGTTCTTTACCTTAATTTGTCTTTGTTAATGGCTAATGCTGACATTGAATCTTGTGGCTGTTATTGAAATTTTTTTTTTCTAGTAGTCTTTGACATTAATAAGAAAATTTAGTTTTTATATATTTCTCATTTGTTAGTTATCAGTTTCTAGCAAATTGATAAATTATCAATTGATCCTTGTAATTAACAGAGAAGTTGCTGTTAATTTCCAGTTACTTGATTTTTTTTATATATATTTTAATGAAAATTTGATATGAATACCCTCTTCACAAATTAGTTACCAAAAGTGACTATATTATTATAGTATAATTGTCTTAATGTTTGTGTAGTTAACATATATCATAGTTTTTCCATTATTATAAAAATGATAAAAAAAATGAGATTTATTATTGAGACTGTGATTATTTTATTGATGGCATAAATTATTTATTCTGTATTTACTTGTTCTATAGCCAGTTTTTATTTGCGTACAGAAACTTAAAGAATTTTGAATCTATTATATTTAAGATATTTTTCATAGTTTTTTTTTAAAGAGTTAATTAAGAAATATGATTGGATTTACAAAATAAGAAGTTTTTATTGATAATTTTGTTGCATAGTATATAAAATTTTTATTTTATTTAATCATTATAAATTACTAATTTTTTTAAATGATGTAATTAACCTCTGATGGAAACTCTTCCTCTTTTATAAGATCATATTGTTTTACTCTGAAATTGAAAATCTTTGGTTTGGATTTTGAAACTGGATTTCAATCTCCTCAAAATTGTATCAGCTGAAATGAAAAGAGAATTTCCATGATATCATTCAACAAGTATTAGGATAATATTCCTATACTTGATATTAGGATATATATAAAATTTTAGGATATATCCTAAAATTATCTTGCATGCTTTTTATTTGAGATGTTATTCCAGCCTTGTATGACACTGTTGTACAACAGCTATGAAATAATTTTTTATGCGAATTTAGCATTTTAATTTATTGATCGTGTGATCCTTGGCAAGTTTTTTTTTTTGACAATCATCCCTGGCATCCAGTTAATAACATCGAAAATCAAAATACAGGTTTCAGATATGTTTCCACCTTATTGATTGAATTAAAAATTTAACCTCACTATATTTGTAGGCATAAAATCATATCAAATTTGATGAATTTAAATCATTGCATTTTTGAGTTTTTGTATTTGTATGCTTTGGAGAGTACACAGTTGGTTTAACTTCTTGTTGGATTTGACTCAAAATTCGATTGGTGTCTACACTATAGTTCTAATCATTTTTATCCATCCATTTCTTTTCATTCTGTAATTACTGTTAATAACTGTACTGACTGGCTTCTTTTTAATTAATTTTACTTAAAATTCAATAGAAATCTAGAAACTTGGTGTAGCTAAATTTCATCCATCTTGCTCTCAAAGTATTTTTTTAATTATCTTTGTCACAGACATACAGATGGATATTTTCCAAAAATGTGTTTTTTTTTCAAACTCGGGGAAATCTAAAATGTGAGGTTCTCAAAATCTTGAGTTTAAATTTTTTGATGATTACAATATTTTCTCTATATAATGTATATGAAAAATGGGGGAAAACCCCCCAAATAAACATGCCGTAGTAATTTGTTTTAAACATTGCTGTCTTGGTTTTAATTTATTTGCTTCTCTATTCAAAGTGTCATTGACATGATACATTAATTTAATAAGCTGGTAGTAATTATTAAATTTGCACTGATAACTGACTATAAATGTTACCCATAAATTTCATTGTATGTGTCAGTGTCATTTACTTAAAAGTTTTGTACTGATCAATATTTTAATTTTCTGTTTAGAACATTGAAAATTTATTGTTTTGTGTTGATTTTATGAAAATTAATCATTAATTAATGTCTTTTTATTTTAGAAGATGAAAGAATTAGTGATGAAAACAATAATGTACTAGTAAGTTTAATAGAAAAAAGAATGACATATTGTTTTTCTGGTTCATAATGTTGCTAACACATTACTTATTTGTGTGGGGATTTTAACATCTCCATTTGTATTAATAATTATATGTTTCTTTTTAATTGTAATATATATATATATATATATTCTGGAGTAATTTTTTTGTCTTTAATAAATGTTTTTTTAAAATATCTTATTTTTTGGTTTCAGAATCCAATGTTATACCTGATCTTTCAGGTTATTTCAATAAGATTTCTTCCAAAAGTTATACATGTGACCACTGTGGAAAAGTATTTTTGTATTTAAGTCATTTCAAGATTCATATGAACATTCATACTGGTGAAAGACCACACAAGTGCAAAATATGTGGAAAAGCCTTTACTCAAAAAAGCAATTTGACTGTTCATCTACGAACACACATAAAGATACAATAAAGTATTCAATGGAAAAAAATACATATGTATGTTATTTGATTAAGTCTGTATTGATAATAGGTTAGACTTGTATAGAAAGCTTCAAGGATCATGCAAATATGTGCAATTATATTATTCAGATCTGTGTTTTTTTAACTTGTACTGCTGCTTTCTATTTTTTCAAAAGAGAGGAACTTATTGCATTATTTAAAAGTGTAAAATTAAAAAAAAAGTACTATTGAACTTGGCTGATTTTAAGATGTGATAACAAGAAAAATGTTGCTTATATAAAAATTTGTATAGTATAAAATTTAGTCTAAAAATTAGTATAACAGGGGAAAATAACTTTTTCACTAAAAAATAGATATTGAAAAATTTTATTAAATAGGTTGTGAGCAGAAAAAGAACAGTGTAAAATTTTATTAAAATAATTTTTGTGAATGGTTATAAGAAATAATATATAGTAATTTGAATTGATCAAGTACATGATAAAACTCTAAAATAAATAAAACAGTAGATGTCAAAATCTTGGAAGTATATTAGATTTCTGATGCATATTTTTCCATTGCATTGTTTAGCAATAAAATTATCACTTACATTTATCAAGAATTTAAATCCATTTGAATCAACCAATTTCCATTGTATTTTAAAAGGAATAAAATGGGAAACTGTAGAGAATTAAAATTGAAACATAATAATTATTTATTATAAACAAAAAGGACTTTAATTCCACTTTTTGAATGTTTTTAATGAAGATTATCTTAATTTGATTTACTATTGTTGAAGATATAAAATTATGCATTATTAAAATTTCAAAATTCATTTTTACATACTTTTTTTAATGATGCATGGTTTAAGAAACTTTGTCATGTATTTGAAACCTTATTTTTTGATGTTTATAAGCATATAACCAATTACTTTCTGTTGTTACCATGCAATTATTTCTTAATTTATTTATTATTATTATGTTTGCAACTTTATATTTTTGTTTTTATACCTTTGCTTGAGTTATCTAAAATTTTAAATTTCTACATTTAATATTCTTTTATCGTACCTTTTTTTAATCAAAAGAAATATTGTCAAGAGGAAAACAAATTATGATTTTTAAAGATATTTATGTTAATGTTCTTATTTGCAATTTCTTATTATCTCATCAATTAATTAAAAGGTATATATTTTTAAATTCTGAAGCTTCTCAGTATTTTAAAATAATTGCATTTTCTTGTTGTTAATTTTTTAATGAATGTTTTTAAATTTTTTTTTTCAAAACCATTATTTTGGAATATGATTATAAATAATTATGTCTGTTATAATAACCTTACTGAATTATGTTTCTAAAAATAAAGAAATGGAATTTTTTGCAATTAGATTTACATTATTTTTTTGTTTAAATTATTTTATTCTGCTACTTCTGAAGAGAACATTTTCAGTTTCACTTAATTAAAAAGTAAATTTCCTTATTCTCATTTTATGCACATTTTTGTAAAGTTAATGTCTTTATTGAATGTTAATTTGTTATATATCTTCTATGATATTAAATAGTTATGAAATATCTTTGTTCTTGTTTGTATCTCCTTTACAAAGAAAGTAATTTTAAAACATTCTTGTTAATGTATTGATTTTATATGATATAAATTTTTTAATGCAAATTTTGTTTGTGCTCTAATTTTGGTCTCTGCTTGAATGAAATTTTAAATTATATTATTTAAAATGTAATTCTTAGATTAATTTTTTTTTTCTTTTCCTCTTGAAGTGTTCTACATTGGAAGTTTTGGCATTTCATTTTTTTTCATTATGATTAAGAATATGTATACATTTTAAAATAATTACAAGTAAATCAAAATATTTTTTTATTAATGCAAATTTTATTTGATCTATTCTGTCATGCTATTTAAGAGAAACATATTTTGTCAATCAATTTTTGTTTAATCTATAATAAATTCTTTGGAATTCTCCCCCTTTATTTTTGGGATAGCAGTAAATCTCATATTAATGTTGTCTTAACACAAATGATAATATTGTGTTATTTTAGAATTATAATATTTTAAAGGATGTTTTATGCTTTAAAACATGAATTGTCTAAGTATATTTGCATATATTTTGACTTCTAAACAATAAGGAAATACTAAAAAGTGTATTTATTGACTTATGATTATCATTTTCTATTTTGCTCTGATTTTAACAATGTACATTATCTCATTTTAATTCATATTTTGTATTTGTAGGTACAGATACATCGTTTTCAAGAATTGTTATGAGTTCAGCCATTATACGTAATATTTGCAAAACTATTTCAAAGGTTATACTATAAATCAAAGAGGAAAAGAAGTTATATTGCCTTTAATGTTTCAAATTCAGATTGGTATCTAACTTGAATTGTCTACATGCCTGCATTAATGTTTTTGGGTTTTTTAAAAAATTCACTTTTATAATGTATAAAGATTTACACATTTTTTTGTTTTATAACATCAGATCAGAATTTGCAATGTTTATCTCATATTCCTTAACCTTTCTAGCTGTATGTATTGTCTTTATTCTTACATTTTCATTTTTCTTGTTTTCAAAAACTATGCTATCTACCACATACTATTGCCTTTTTTTTTAAATTAACTTGTTACATGTTTTTAAAAATCTCATATGCCTAAATTTTGAATTAAAATTTTAATCTTCAAAAAGAGCCATCGTTTTGAAATTGCCAGTTTTGAGAATTTCTACTATATCTATATAATACCAGTTGTGATTGGAGAAAAAGAATCTAATTTGTATATACCAATAACTGTTCTCATAATTAATGAAAATCCATTTTCAAGTTGTAGAAATATTGGAAATGACCCTCTATTTCATATTCATGATGTAAGCCATTATGTTGAATTTACTCGTATATTAATTTGAAATGATTGTGTTAATTATTATGATGTTAGCGTTTTATAAAATCAAATTGAAAACAGAACTAATAAATTAGATGAATGTTTTATGTATTTCTTTTTCTGTTTAAATTCTTCTTTTACCACTATTAAATCTAAAATCCATGTAGAAACAAAAATCAAATTAAAAAAATCGTATTCTTTTCATACATCTGTAGATATTATTCATTTATTATCTTGTTAAAGAGTTTCTTTTTAAATATATATATATATATATATATATATATATTATTTTGACTTCAAAAAAATTTTTTTTAGTTATTTCATTGGAATTTTTTTTATGCCTTTGTGTGTGCCTCTTTTGATGTTTTATCTTTTTCACTTTTGGTAAAATTCTAAAGTGTTTTTGTTTGTTTGTATTTCGTCAGTGATTTAAAACTTTAATGTAAATTTTTTAGTATGGCTTTAATTTTAAAGTTCTTTTTTTTTTTACTTTAAAAATCCTTGAATTTTAATTGAGGATTCAATCAATTTTTACATTTCTTCCCTTATTAATTTCAATCAATTTTTACATTTCTTCCCTTATTAATTTTTTTCCCTATTGATCTCAAGTTAATTTAAAAAAATCTTTTAGTTTTGCTTAGATGTTTTGTGAATTTTAACTTTGCTTTGAGTGCATATGTATTTTTTGTTTTTGCTTGTGAACATATATTAAATGTTTATATGCAATTTCAAATTAATCTACATAAAAAATAATTTCTCAATCACTTGATTTCTAGTTTCACTATAGCTTTTAAGTTGCACTATCTATACCTCTCTTCCCCCATAGAACCAAAATCCTCCTCAGTAGATTGCTTAAAAAAATTGTACAGGCCTAGAATATTTTCTGATATTGCTGCTTTTGTCTTCCTGTTTGGTACACTGCCCCATGCTTGCCATACTTAGACAATGAATCTGATAACATATTAAAATTTGACTATTCCCTTAAAATTTTAAGTTAAAAAATTGTTAAAGTGCTCCATACTTGTTTCTTCAAATTGTGTTTCATGTATATAGTGAACTGTCTTTATATATGTTAGGTAACAAATGTATTCTAAAGGATATTTTTGTTTTGCTATGATTTTGCTTTTGAGAAAAAAATGTGATGTTTTAGTATTGATTTGTTTTGAAACAAAAGGAGATGTAGAAAATGAAAAGCTGCAAATGTTGATATAACAGAATAGTGTATAATGCTTCGATAATCACTATCCTCAATGAATAAGCAAATTTGAAATCTTAAAGAAATAATTTATTGTTAGTTATTATTAATAGTATCATTAAAATATTTATTTTTGTGACTTGTTATTAAACAAAACTTGTATTAACTTTTATAAATTCAATTTTCAAACCTTTTTATTTTTAATTATTTCCATTATTTCCACATTATGGTTTGGACCCTTTTCAAAGAAAGATATGAAATGCATTCAGTTTTAAGCCTTTGAAGAGTAAAAAATTATGTGTAGGCTACATTTCATGAAATTTTTTATTACTGTATACAAAAAATTCTTTTATTGTATCATTGTGTGATAGGGAATAAATTAATTGTAATAAATAAGTAAAATTAGCTTTTTCAAAAAGAAATAATATGTAGTTCAAAAATAAAAATTAAATATTAAGTTTCAGGCAGTATTATCTTTTTAACTTCTCAATTAAACTGCAAAAGTAAAATACCATTATATTTTTTGAAGTAACTTTTTTGGTTATATGCCTACTTTTTTCTTTGTTTAATTTGTAATAATCTATCTTTTGCAGATGAAAACATTAATAAAACAAATATGGCTGCAGTACCTGGAAATAATGAAGAATCTCCTCCACAATATGTAGCTCAAATTGTGTTTCCTGCATCTATGGGTAGACCATTATTTGGTTGCAATATTTGTGGTAAACGATATCCTTTTAAATCTCACTTGATTCGGCATTTAGTGGTCCATACAGGGGAAAAACCCTATGCCTGTCATCTTTGTGACGGTCGTTTTAGGTATCAAGGGGCTTTATATAATCATTTACGCTCGCATGAGAAGTTGAATCAAACAACATAAATTTTCTGATTTAATAACTTTTGATTTCAATATTTGTATCAATTGATTATGTTAATTTTAATAGTATTATTGAAATAAAACTAAAAATATTTTTGTCTGACTAACAATTTTATTTCATTTTTATTAATTAGTCAACCTTTTTTTTTTCCTCTTCAAATTTGTTATAACCAGTCATTTGATTTCTCATGATGTGTGTGTTATTTTTCAAAGCTGTGAAATAAATAATTCTTCTTGCATTGAATCAAAATCTAAATTTTTATAAATTGTGTATTAATACAACTTTATTGAAGTGTCAATACAAATATATTGTTAAATGTCTTCCATGTCTCCGTTCTGTCCTCTTTAAGAAAATTAGTTTTTAAATTTCTTGTATTTTTTTTTATTTCTATTTGTATTGACTATGCATGATAGTAACAGTTATTTAATAGTTCATCAAAATGTCCTGCAATTTCGTCCCAAGCAAGGCATGTATTTTCTATATTTTTAATAAGAACTATCAAAGTATACTTTAAAATAAGGATTTCATTGAATTTTATTAAAACTTTTATTTTTTATCTGCACACTTCTTTCAAGCAGTAGCATTTATTTGAAATCAATAATAATGATAATAATTGAGTTTGAATTTAAAAAAAAATTTCCATATATTATTGTAAAGAGAAGATAGAGTAATGCAACTCCTACTATATTTATCAATATTAGATTAAATTTTTTCAGTTTTTTTAAATATCTAATTAGGTTATACGATATTGTATAACCTAATAATATTGTATAACCTAAAGATTGTGAGACAATAAATTCATTTTTGCTATCAAGGGAATTTGCTAAAATAAATAAATTAAATTTTTAATGTCCCCTTTTCCCACATATGGGCATTTTTTTTATTGCAGAAATAAAGTTAATTTTTTTTTCACTCTAGGGTAAAAAAAGTGTATACCAACAAAAATTTCACCTAATTTCGTATATGTTTAATAATATCAAAATCTCACTTGTTTTAATTTCTTGCTAATTCTATAAGATTGATTCTAATCTCTGTTAATTATGAAACCTATAAAAAGAAACGAGATATGAATTGGATCCACTTGTTCTGGATAATTTTGTATTGAAGATTATTCAAAATATTAAATCTTTCAGCACAGTATTTTTATTGTTTTTTTGAAGGCTTTATGTTAAAAATAAATAAATCGATAAATATTGCAGCTCCTCAAAGCATTAATATGTAGTAGAGTGGACACTGCCCACTAATCTGATCAATACCCGATTGCTGACAACAGTGCTATCTAATCTAAAACCTGTGCTGTTTTAAAGTGTTAGTTTTGGAGAATCAAATTCTGTAACTAATAATTCCAAGTTACAACACTGTTTCTTTTCAATATTTTTTGTAATGATGACTTATATTTTAAAGCATGCCCCTTTAAAAAGTCATTTATGCTGAAAATTTTTGTTTTAATTAATTTTCCAATTGTATATTTTAATGTGAAGGGAATACAACTCTGATATTTTATTTCTAATTTGAATTAGGGAAGAAATATTGGGAAATTGCTTCTAATTACACAGTTTCTGGCATATGATATTTGAATTATATCCTTATTGGAATATATTTAATTTTGAATGTTTATGAAAGGCAACAAGAGAGAGTGTGTGCAATTATTGCTAGCAGTTTTGTAGTAATTTAGGGAATTCCATTTCCTAAATTTTTAAATTGATTTTTTTTTGAGAAATTATTTTTTTTTTATAAGGAAATAATCTTGACAGTATTTGAAAATTGTACTATACATTACATATTCAGCAAAGGGAAGGGAATGCTTTTTGCAGATGCTTTAAACATTTTAAAAATCTTATTCAATTTATATTTGATTTCAATTTATATATAAGTACCTGGAAAATATTTTTATAAAATTATCATGTATATATTTTATGGAGTAATTTGGTAATTTTTTAAACTTTGTTTTTGTTTTGTTTTATTATGTTACATGATTTTTTTTAGGTTTTGTTTTGAACTAAATATGATTTAGTTTGACTTTATGTTCTTGTTTTTAACTATTTGTATCTACTATGTAACTACTATTTGTTATCTAGATCAGTTAAGTATTAACTTTATTATTACTGAGTTCAAATTATATGTATTTTCCTTTTTGTAACTGAATATAATTAATGTTTACTTACAGTTTTTTTTTTTTTTTTTCAAAAGTGTTTTTTGAAAAGTGATATAACTCAAATGATAATTATTAAAAAAATGATATAACTCAGGTTTATCTGTTGTTTCTGATTTCTCTATTTGTATTTGCTGTTATATATGGTTAGGAATGCAACAATCAATTATATGTATATATACACACTTTTTAATCTTGTATTTATAAAACATCATTATTATTGCTATACATCAAGATAAATTTTTGCTATTTAAGATTTTCATTGTATAAATGTCACATACCTTCTTTATAGTGAAAGTATTTGAAAATACGTTATAAATTCTGAAGAGGGCTTTGTTTGCTGTAAAAATTTTATTCCTATTCAGTTTATATTATTCAGATTTAAAAGTTTGTGTGGAAAATATTTTTATAGAAATAGTATGTATATAATTTTATAGAGTAATTTGGTACAGTTTTTTTGTTTTATTATATTTTTTTATGTTTTGCAGCTATTTGTGTATAAGTAAGCAGATGAAAAGACTTTTAAATATTAATGGGACATATATAAAATTTATTTTTTCTTTGATCTAATGTAATTAATCAGTTTGTTTTTTTGAAGCCAGATATAACTAGCCAGAAATCAGATATAACTACAAGGGAAATAATTTGTTATCTAGTTCAGTTAAATATTAACTTTATTATTGCTGGGATTAACTTAAAAGTATTTTAAGTTCATATCTCAACTGAATGTAATGAATGTTTTTTTTTTGTTTTGTTTCAAAGTTCTTTTATATTTAAAATGATATAATTCAGGGCTACCTGTTATTCCTCTGTATTTGCTGTTATATATGTCAGTAATACAAGAATCAATTATACATGTATACACCATTTTTAATCATTGCTGTGTGTATAAATAATAATTATTTTTGCTATTCTTCAAGATAAATGTATGAAATGACAATATGAAACTTTCATTGTATAAATATTAACTGCTTTCTATATAAATAATTGTTAAACTGTGTAGAATGATTATTGATATTTTTATTAGGATTTATTCTTTTTTTGCCACTTACACTTAAAATTGTCTTTCATTATATTTTTTAGTTTTGACTCATATATTTCCACTTTTGGATGTTTTTCATTCATTTGAAAATTTTCATCTAGCAGCTGAATTTAAAAGAAGGTGGAGGAATGCAATGTTGTTGTACATTTTCCTTTTATAATGTCCATATAATTTTTCAATTATTGACAAATCAGTTTGTAGTATTTTAAATCGTTTTTCTTTTATTGATTGGTGATAAACTTGACATGCCTTTTTTGTACTTTTTACTTTGTTTTTTGTTAAGATTATTGTCTTATTTTTCAGATCTATATACTTGTGTGCCATATTGTTTTTGATTTATTTTATATTACTCAGAAGTAATTTAGTAGAATTGTTTTATGTTCAGATTGAACATTTTGTTAAAATTTTTTTGGCAAAAATCTAAAACCTCGTTGAAAACTTTTCTTTTAGAAGAGAAGTACATAATGAATGAAATGTATTTATTATTTCTTTGATATAGTACATTTAAATGCAGTGCAAGTTATGCATTATAAATTTCCGAAAGAATATTTTTACATTTTATTTTAGTGTCAAACTGAAGTTTAAAATGTTTCAGTATTTACATTTGGTTAAAATAATTTTTCTTAGTATTTTTATTGTTTTTTAAAATATGAAAAATGATTGGGAATGTCTTTTGAAATTTAAAGTTGCTTTAGCAATTAGAGAATTAGATGTTTAAAGTATGGTATTATATAATTAACAATTTTCATTTTTAAAAATGATATGATTGATTATAATAAATGTTAATTAAATAGTTGCTCATGCCTTTTTTCTTTGATATTAATTGTCATTTTCTTCTTTCCCTTTTTATATTTTAATGTGCATAATTTACTAATCAAGCATGTTCAGAATAATATTTTCAAGAAACTTCTCAGAGTTATATTGTTTTTAATTCTTAATAAATTCTTTGTTAAAATAAAAATGTTTGTGTTAAATAATTCAATGTATTTAGCTTTACACATGTTTAATATTTGGCTATTTACTGAGAAAAATCCTGTATTGCATTATGATCTATAATTAAGTATTGTGATAGATTGTGCTCTCTTTTTTTATTTTATTTGTTATAGATCATACTGGCTTCTTACTTCTTTAACTGTATCTTAATAAAATAAGATTTTCTAATGCATAAAATTTCATACTCTAAAGAATGTGTGTATAAGTCTACACTTTTAGAAATTAAACAAAAGCATTTTAATAAATTTTATCTAGAGTAAACTTATATATTTTTTTTCTCTTAAATCTTAATGATTCCATTCTAGAACATGTATCAGTACTTAGAAATAACCAGTTGAACCATACAAACAGATGTTAAAACATGGAATGCTAACTAAAATCCAGCTACAGTTAAAAAAATCATTTGTATTTTAAGCAGAAGTCATTTGTATTTTAATAATTTCTATTTCACAATAGTTAGTAGTTTCATTAGTTGGCTTTGACAATTTTATTTACTTTTCATGCAGCTGACTTATTTAAAAACAGCTTCATTTTTAAAACTTTTTATAGTTAAAGCCTTAATTTTTTTTTTTTTTTTTTTTTTTTTTTGTAAAAATGTAATTTAATTGCAACAGTTAAAAGTATTATCTTAGCAAAAGATTGCCCCTTGAAAAGTGTAATTAAAGTTGGGAAGGAAAGAGGGGGGGAGGGAGTTTGTACCATTAAAATTTTGTTCTTATTGCACCTTTGATTTACAAATCAAACCTCATTAAAAAAACACAAAAAACACCTCATTAAAAAAATTAAATTCTTTATCTGCGAGTTATAATTTTTCTTTCATAATTTTAAATAATAAATTTATATTTTATTAGATGCAAATTAATATTAATTACTCCAATCAGTATAGTAAAATTCCAAAGACATATGTTCTCAATATATTTGCTTAACAATGATTTACATATATATTTGCTTGATTTTGCTTGCATATAAAAATATTTTTTCGAGTCATTAATTTTTATTACTTTGCACATTTTTCTGATATTGATGATTAAATTGTGTTATATGTATATTATATGCAAAGTAAAATAAATAATTTAATGTTTGTGACATTGGTTTTTAAACTACTTGTTTTTTTTAAAAAAAATCTTTACATTTTCAATAGAAATATATAATTATAACTGTCAAGTGGAAAAAATAAGGTTTATAGAACATGCAAGTGATTTACATTTTGTGTTCAAGAAATTAATTCCTAAATTTTGATCATATCAGTAAGGTAGTTTGTTTTTCTTTTTGCATACTATTTGACATATAGTTTTGTGCTTGTGAAGATGAAATGTTACAGTAAAATTTCTCCTTTGATTCTTGTTATGGTACCGTTTAAATTTGTATACTTCTATTATTTCAGTGACAATGCTTTGTTTTAATATTTTCTGGGAATCCTGTTATTTATTTAAATTTTGATTTCATATAACTGACACTATCTGAATAACATTTCAGAATAATAAAAATATTTTAAAATTTCGACACTATTTATAGTTATAGATTAAAAATTAAAGTTAGAATGATTAAAAAAAACTTTTTTATCACCCTAATTATTGTATTTATTTATTGATATTCAAATTTTTTATTTGTATTTTACTAAAATATTCATAAGATATTTATAACAACCTATACAATATTCTCTTAAATAATTCTTGAAGCAAAAATACATTGTTTATGAAATGTTTTTTAAAATCTTGTTTCTATCTTGAATTTTTTTCTGATTTGCTCTGTCATTTATGTATGGTCTGACATGCTTATTTGGTTTATTGTATTTATAGCATATATTTTCCTTTTAAATTATTTTTTTTTGCAGCTTTCATGCAGTATGGAAAAGCTGTTCAAAGACATTTTCGAACAAATTTACATACACTGTGTGTAGAAGATGCATCTGACGTCGAATTAGTTACCTGCGAATTCGAAAGAAGTATTGAACCTGTTTCGGATAAAATTCATAAATGTTCCGTGTGTTTAAAAGAATTTCCATTCCTAAGTTATTTGAAGCGCCATATGTTCACCCACACTGGAGAAAGACCACTTTGTTGTAAACTTTGCAACCAGCGATTTTATATGAAAAGCCATCTAAATTACCATTTTATTAAAAAACATGCAAATATGGAATAACAGTCAATTTCTTTCTTTAGATTATAATTAGTATTTAGTACTGCATTGAATATTAAATATGTATTAAATCATTAGTGCAGTCAAATTAATTAAGTGCCCCATTGATGTAATGATAGATTATTTATTGAACTAGAAACAATGCAAATTATGTAATTGCATTTAAAAAAACATGGAACAGCAGAAAAATATTAAAAATGATTTTTTTTCTTTAATGCGTTCCATTTAGTATGTGTTTTTATGTTGATTTTATGATCAAATTCTATTAAAAGATATTGTTCTGTTTTACTCTTCTTTATTTCAGAATATTACATTACATATGCCATATTTTTAACAATTTAAAAAAAAAATTAGTGTAGCAATTTGATAATAGTATTTTTTAAATCGGATATTAAAAAATTCTACATTGCATACCAAATTAAATAAATTTAAAAAAATCAAGTATTTGAAAAAACATAGAATATCTATTCTGAATCTGTGATAATGATATTGTGAATTAAGAGTGTTTAAATGAAAAATATGATAATCTCATGTGTGATAAAAGTTTGAATGGTTTTGCGACTTCTTTATATTTCAAAAGATTTTTTTTTGAAAAATTTGCAGGTTTTTTTTAGTAATTGTCTAATATTGTCTATGTTGATTATAAATTATTTCTCGTCTTATTCAAATATGCAACCCTTGATTCACCGTGGGCTAATGAAGTGAAATTGCCTTTAGTTGTTCATTACTATATTCTTAGAAAGACCAGTCTTTCATAATTTGTTGGTAATATAATATTTTGAAATCATTCTATCATCTCTTTTGCAATATGTCTTAGTTAAGCAGGATTGAGCTAAATATTGTCAAGAAACAAAACAAATTTAAATAAGCTTTTTTTTTCTTTTTCAAAATAAGAAAAAAAAAATGTATGTATATGTAAAATTTTTGATATGAATTGTTAA
>JAPMOQ010045292.1:3831786-3863061 GCA_026543055.1 Argiope trifasciata
TATGTACTTTAAAATTATTTCTAATATGTTTTTTTTTTCTTTCAAAATTTCTAATTTACTTCATTGAGTAAGACTACATTTTTTCCCCCTAAGTTAGTGTCCTTTCCTACCCTAAATTTTGAATAAAGACTTAAGATTCTTAGAATTTTCTTGACAGTTAATGTCCAATTTCATTAATATGTGATGTCTTCTACTGCGACCTGAACTGGTGGATAGATAATAACTCTTCTTTTTGAGTTATTTGTGGATTTATAGAATGTTGTGTTGCAATAAGACTTCAATACTGCTTTTGTATAGAATTTAAGAATGTTAAATTCTAAAGAATAATGTAAGTAATTTTGCTTAAATAGTTTTTCTTAATAAGAATAATAACAATTCTGTAATCAATTAAAATTTAATCTGTTTTTTAGTAAAATCGTTTTTGCTTATGTTTGCTTTTTTTTTTTTTTAAGTATAGGTTTAGAATATAGCCCCTTTTTCTCTTAAAAAATTGGGTTTTATTCCTATATATACATGAATATAAATCTGCATATATAATTTTTGTTTCAATTGATTTTTATTTTTCAAAACGGAACTAAAACAATTCTGTATAAACTATAATTTTTGTCGTTGTATACTATTTTATTTATCTTAAGTTTGAAGTTGCTACTTAAATTTATAATTTCTTCATGAATATAATTTCTAAAAGAAATTATTTCAATGAAAGTTTATATTAAAAATTTTACTCTGGTGTAAAAATGGTTAAATTTTTAAATTTCCACCTAAAATATTAAAAAGTATTAATGTTGGGAAAAAATATTTATTCTAAAGTGATAAAAAGAATTTGTTTTGCAATTATATTTATTTATTTATTGCATCTTTTTAATTAAAAAAATTACTTTTTTGAGATTTGTTTCAATAAAATTTAGTTTGTGAAATTTCTCTTTTTTTCTTTTAATATTTTTCTATTCTTTAATCATCTTTTTATCCATTTCGACATATGCTGTTAAAAGTTTTTTTTATTAATTGAACTACATTAAAGGGATTTTATTGTGTTTATTACAATATGACTAGTATTGAAGAATTGAGAAATATTGTTCTGTTTGTTTAGTCATGTATTCATTAAAAATTGATTTATACTTGCTATTTTTTGTTTTATAAATTTATCCTTTGAAATGCTATCCTGCTAAAAATTTTTCTTTTAAATTGTTTAGTAACATAATATCCTAATAATTTTTGTAGCATATAGCTTAATGATAGGTTTATTTGTAGATAATAGTTATTTATTACATCTGTTTAATTAGTATTTTTAAAATGATATAACTATCTATAAAACTTGTTACATCATTATATGAATAAGTGTTTTTTCCTATAATATTTTAAAATTCATTAAAAGTCTGCTGTTAAGTTAGTGACAACTCAGGTTGATTATGCATGGAAATTCATAAGTAGTCCCAAAACTTTGTAATTATATGCCATTAAATTTATATATAAAAGAACAAAAAAATTAAAAACCATTTTCATTTCATGATATTGATTTTTAATTGGTCATGTAAAATTATTATTCAGAATATAAATGATTAAAGCTAAATTATAACCAAATGTGTGGGCTGTGATGATTATACAGTAAGGTCTTATCTTTGCGACTGGAAGATTAAAAGTTCAAAATTTGATTCCACTTAAGAACCACAATTCACATTAAATTCATGGTGGCCATATTTCTTCAGCTGATGTGGTGTGAAAGTTTGAAGAGAGGAACTGCCAGATCAAGTGTCATTTTGTTGTTTGACTGCCTTTTAAATTTACATAGTCCTTCCCAAATTAGTTCTAGTGTAGCTTCAAAATGAGATGTTAATAGGACTTGACTAAATTAAATAAATTCTTAATTTTGGCACAGCATTGGTGTATAGCCGAAGCTATGCTATCAACCTGAATTGTTATTAACTATAAATAACTTTTTGATTTGTTGGAATAATATAATATACTTTTTTTCGAAACCCTTTATAGGTGGTTCTTCAGTTCGCTCTACTTTTTACAATTTTCTTCACGGAGTCTGGGGTATGTCGTCTGATCAGATTGAGAAAGAAATTTCAGAAGTGGACAATGATGTTCATCAATCAGATGGGGAGAACCATACTGAGAATCATTCACGTGGAAATAAAGTGAGACAATATACTTGCGGTGAATGTGATAAGCAGTTTTATCAACGTGGACACTTAGAGGATCACATGAGAATTCATACCGGCGAAAAGCCATTCGTTTGTGAAATGTGCCCTAAAAAATTTAGCAAATTCTGTCACTTAAAAACACATATTCGTGTTCATACTGGAGAACAGCCTTATCAATGTAATTTTTGTGGTCGTCGCTTTAATCGAAAAGATAATTTGAATTCTCACTTGCGAACAAAGGGGCATTTTACTTCACAAGATGACGAATCAATTTCTCATTCATAGAATTACTTTATTGCAGTATGTTTGAATTAGGGGATTGCACATATTTGATTTCATTTTGAATATGTTTGTATAAATATAAGAAATCAACTAGAAATTTTCAAACCATCTCTGTTTGTGATTTCATTTACTATTGCATGGAATTGTGTCATAATTCTTAAGTATATATTTTAATTGGGCAGCAAAAGGTACTCCAAAGGTTTGTAATGAAAAAAAAAATGAATATTAATTATGTATATTTTTACACTTTTAACAAAGTTTTTATTATTAGTATGGTTTCTTGACTATATAATTTTTTTAATAATGCAATTGCTTTCATAAACTCCTATGGTTGAGTTACAAAATTGAACTTTTAAACAAAACCAATGAATTTACATGCTGAGTAATTGAATAATAGGTTTTCCTTAAATTTGTCAAAATAGACTGAAACAAGTTTTCTTTTTTAAGTATTTTAGTGATAGGACTGTTGTTGCTGAACAATCTGTTATTATTGAAAAGAGTAAAATACATAAAGAAAATTAAGAAAACCTTTTTTGATTAAAATAGTATTTATTCACCAATAAGGCAGATGAATTTAATTTTCGTGCATGTTTAGAACTTATCAACAATTATTTTTGTATGGGATATTTTTTTAAAAATTAAAATTGTAAGCAACTAAATGTAGGAAATTAAGTTATGCTGCAAAACTTGTGCAAAACTCTAACTCAGATGTCTGCATATTTATATTTTTTATTATATTATTTAGTTGTTTGTATGAAAGTGTCTATTGTACATTTTTTTTCTTCTGTGACATATTTGTGATTTGCTTACGTGTTAAACTAAAGCTTTGCGTTTCTTTTATGTGCCAAAAATATTTTTAACTTGGTTTTAACATAACATTTTTACACTTAGCTGTCTAGAAATAATTTATGCTATGAATAATATTTTTGTTAACAGTTATAAAAGATATATGTGCCAAAGTTTTTTTTAATAGCTTTCATTTCACAAAATTTCACATATCTGTTGGATTGTTCCATTACTATGTCAGTGAGTGCTCAGGAAATTAGATGGGCCACATTATTAAAATGAAAATGTACATTAACTAAAAGGTATCTTGAGATTGTAGTAAAAACAATTGCCCATCTCCCCCAAATAATCTGAAATTGCATTTCTAAGCCAGGACTTAACTAATTAGTATATCTAGCTTGATGAATTATCCTTAAAAATATTTTTGTATTAAATCGATGGAATTGAAATGAAAGTTCTTATAATTTGCATGTTTAAATGACATATATCTCTAAACAAATCCTCAAATTTATTAAATGTGATTCGAGTTCATATGACTGAATTATTTGATTTTTAAATGCATTGTACATCCATAAACTGGGAAATAAATGTCCAATCATTTATTCTTTAACCATTTGATTTCAGATTTTAACTACATGTAGATATATATGCCCCATTAATAGTCAAAAGAGTAAATTTAGTTATTGATACATGAAGATAATTCTTTTCCCATCATACTAGTAGTGTCAAATTCATGTTCAGGTTAAATGTTCTCTCATGGCTTTGGAAATATGAAGAGGCCAATTCATGTGATTAGATCTTTACAATGTCCATTTCTGTATACTTCCAATGTAGTTTTAAAATTAAAGGTGTTTATATTTTATTGTTAAATGTAGTTATAATCCTAATTATTGGTTAAGTGTAATTTAGAAATCATTATTGTCCTTACAATTCTGAATTTATTGCACTAGTATTTTTTGTCAGACAATCTTTAGAAGTTACTCAAGAAGTGTTCTTAAATTTGGCATTATATATGAACTTGAATCTGAGTGAACTGGCAGTTAAAAATAGTACAACTGCATTGCTATCATTACTGCAATTAATATGCATTTCTGCATTTAATGCTTGACCATGTAAAGTGCCTACATAAAAACAGACTTGAAGGTAGTTATATGACACTAATATGTTTTAAAAAGTGTATCTCAGAAAAAGAAAGAAAAATCTGAGTTAGAAGAAAATGAAGCAAAATTTTAACATTTCTCTGGAATAATGCATAATAATAATTCTGGTTCTACTTTAAAATGATAAAAATCACCTTTTACTGATATGTTGTAAATATGTTCAACAAAATTTTCTGTAGTTTTGATTTTTAAAATGCACAATTTGTTGCTGTGAAATTTGCATTGATTATAAAAAAAATAATCGTTAATTCTAATCTGTTAAGATGATGGTTTCAATTGAAGATGATGCAATTAATTTTTTTTATTGTATCAATTACTGGTAACATTAAAAGATAAAATAGAAAATACAATCTTTCAGCACCTCATATAAGAAAGCATTTTAGAGGGCTTTGTTAATAATTCAACAAAGAAGAAAAAAAAAAGGATTAAATTATGATAAAATAAAAACTCGCTACAATTTTGGTAAAGAATGTTAAAAAGTTGATATTGCAAATTAATATAATACAAATTTTAATCATATTAATTTAATTTTTTTGCACATTTATTTATCTTTAATTTCGATATTTTTAAAAAATTGACATGGGGACCACATAGACTTAATGCAGGTTAAGCAGTAGATGAAAAAGTTATTTTATGCTAATGGAGTGCTATATAATTCCACTAAAGTAATAGTTTTCAGTGAAGAACTGAACAAGTTCAAGATTACAGAAGTAGCATGGGATCATTTCTATTTAAAATATTAAGTAATGCATAGGAAGTTTAATAGAAACTAAAGGCAATTAATATTCCTAGCTAATTAACTGGTTGCCAAAGCAGTGATTTATTACATAAAAAAATAAAACTTCATCAATAGACTTTTCAAAACATAAATAAGTTGCAGGTTTTTTTACTGTATAAGTAAATATATGCCAAAATTGGGTTTTTTAATAAAAATTTCTTTTGCATAAATCTTTTTAAAAGGAACTATAACTGAAACTATATGAAATGGGCAAATATTAATTTTCAAATTGATTATTTTACTGTCATCATTGTTAGGTTGCAGAGTATTTAAATTGGGTTTCATTATAATGAATTTTTAAAAATTTGTAAATTAAATTTATTTAAATTTTTGTTCTATTTCAAAATTTTATAGGATAATACAGGGAAAGATATTTTTTATTTTAGATCATAATCAGATAACAAGGATTGGTTCTTAACTGACATCTGTAAACTACAAAACTCAATATCTCATTAGCATGAGGACATTTTACATTGTTAGAATTGATGGTTTATCTCATTCACATTTATGTCTTATCAGTGGAACTATTGCAATATGTAGTAGTACTTAAATCGGGTTTTGCCATTAGCTTACCTCAATCTTTTGATGTATAAGGAATCAAATCATTATCTTTTTTAAATTTTAATCAATTTATCTTTAAAAAAGTACATAGTATATGATTATTTTTTAAAAAATATATTTTGTTTTTAAAAATCTATTACTTCAAATTTTAGGAATGTCATAGATGAGTAATAGGGATACCAAAGAATGAATTTGTGTTTGGTTTTATGAAAAAGCTAAAGCTGAATTTATTTTTAATCCTGCAAATATGTTTGATATAATCCTCTCACTTCAAATTCATTTGATTCAAACAAATTTTCAGCGGTTTTACAATCTTTTTCTCCTCTTTAAAATTATTTTTTTTGTATATTATGTCAAAGAAAAGAACAGTTATTTTGTGTCTCCCCTTCCCAGATATCAAGCTTAGCCTATTTCATATTTTAATTTAGAATGACCTATTTACCACCATTTTTTAAAACTTTTATTAATACATTCCTACTTCAAACTAAAGTTTGAGTAAATAAGCCATAATATTGAATTTTGATGGATCTTAACTTAATATTGATCAATTTCCCTTTTATGGATTTGTTGCATATTAAATCTGCTGGTAGCCGGCTGTAGTCATGTTGGTTTGGAATCAAGACCAAAAATGACCTGTCTTGCCTTTCTTCTGATTATGATTTAACATTATTTAGTTCATTCTCAAATAAATTTCAAGTAATGTGTTAAACCATCTAAACTGTGAAAAATTTTATCGGATGTTTTTTAAAAAAATTATTAGTTGCCCGAGTAGAGAGGCTTAGGTAGGCAATATTAAGCATTCATCAACTCACTTTGAAGGCATTTTAGAAACCATGTTGAAAATTATTCTTAATGAAAGATATAGAATCCAAATTTAACAATAAATATTCATAGATGATTGATCCATATCATATCTTGGTTGAGATTAAAAAGTAAATGAAGGAAGAATTAATTTTGGAAGTATACTGATCTAATAAGGCAATGGTAGGTGTAAAAGTTTATTTTATTTATTATTTGTTTTATGAAGAGTCATTCATTTTAAATAGCAACTCCAATTTGGATAGCAAGATGAATTTAATTTTCATAAAAGAGGAGAGAAAAAAAAATCTGAATTAAGAATTCAATAATTGTGTTTTATATTAAAGTGTTTTCACATCTTATTATCATAATATTATATGAAATTCTGGATCTTGACACTCATTGTTACAAATAAAGATTCTGGTGAAGAAATGATTGCAAATGCTGTATCATAATTTTGCCCATTATAGATGTGCATTGCCATTCAAATTTTTTTATTAGTATTCAGTGCCATTAAAATGCTCACTGCTACAATTTGCATTTGATGTAAAGACTATATAAGTAATTAAATGAACCCTTTGCTGTTTCTTATCTATTGTACAAAAGGGGTCATCTAATTATTGTAAATAGACAATTTGGTTCAATTAAAAATGTAAACCATAAATAAGTCATGTTGCAGTTAATGCGTCTAATAGCATGTTGTAATTTAAGTGAAGCTTATTGAATGTGCCTTAATTTTTTACCTAGTATTTTCTAGAACATGGGTTCTTAAAAATATTTTCATTTTTGTTCTTGTTTTTGTATAGAAGTGTTTCACTGATTTTACTTTATAAATAAACTAGACATTAAAAATAATGTTATTTGATAAATCTTGTGATTCAAATGTAGATGTTTTATTACTGAAATTATATTTTATTACAAAATGAAAAAAATATTTTTCTTCATTTTTTAATGATTAATTTGAAGCACATGATTTTTAAATATTCACTGCAGCCAATTTAAGAATCCTTATCTTAGGATATAATTTGTTAATAATAAATTTGAAATATATAAATATTGTAAAAAGAGTTTCATAAAAGTTAAATTCATATGTCATTTATTGGAGTTAACATGTTCATGTGATAAACATTGTCAGCAGCTCATCAATGTAATTTTGTGACTTAGAATTTGCTGCTTCGAGTGCTGTGTCACAACACAGTATTAGACTACTTGCAGTTAGATTGTATATGACATGTACAGTTATTGTTTTCATGTTCTTGTGATGTTGCTTTAACAATTTTCATATTTTTATGATATATTTGCTTATTTTTAAATTGACTGTGCTACAACTATTTTTAATTATGACTCTTAAAATCAAAGGAACCAATGATAAATATGGGCAAGTGATTCTAATTTTCAATATTACAAGATATGTAATTTCTATTAATTTTTTTTTTTGCCAAAAATGTTTTTGTATGCTGGATTTTGAGACCTTATTCTTAATTTGAGAACTGATTAAAATTGCATTTCAAGTAAATATCAATATGTGGATATAGATGCTTTGCTGTTGAATATAGTGCATTTCATTCTTCTTCAGAATTGGTAAGTTGGAAAATATCTACATCAATTTCATCCTTTGTTAGTAATTAATATTCTTTATGATTAAGACAGAATAATATTTTTACAAAAAGTTATATTTCTTTAATTTCCCTACTTTGATTATGCATTCACTAAATTTATTGTATACATTTGTTACAAAACATTCGAATTGTTACCATTTTTATGATTTACTTTGTTTGATGCACTAAGGTGGCTTTTTGTACCAGCTGAAAATTGCCATTCAGCTGACAATTGCTATCAATTTAATGGAAAATTATCTATTTATTCTTGAGATATGAGTACTGAAATTCTTATTTTATTGTATAAAGACAATATATTTATTGTATAAAAGGAAAATTGTGTCCTCACTCTTCCTTTAGGTATTGGGGGTTATGAATGCAAGCTTGCATATTTTTATTCTAAATAAGTATTGTTTTTAATGTTTGTAAGTTTTTACTGTGATTTTATTCCTATTGAAAATATATACAAGGTATCTCAACCTTTTACTGAGTAAAAAATGCATAGGGAATGCTGATAACATCAAAAAGGAACAAATACAAGAATCAGACATGATGAATTTTCACTGAAGTACAGTTTCTCCATTTTTGAATCAAATTTTATTTCCTTACATTAATTTTCTTTTAAAAATTAATTTAAGGAATTATTTTAGAACTATTATTTATTATTAATAATTCTCTGACATTTTAAATTTCTAGCATTTTTTGTGTAAATTTATTCATTTTATTGCTCAATTGGTTAAAATGTAGTTAAATCTTTCCCCCCCCCCCCAAGTTTGTCGCCAATTTGGTTACCCAATGAAACGATCTTATAGCAACCCTAAGTCTGTTTTGTTTACTACTTTTTACAGTGGTTGAATTGTACATAAGTTACAACTATTTAATGAAAAATGTTGAATAAAAACACCAAATAGATTTTAATTTATCTCTGTATTGTTATTAAAAGTTTTTTTTAATAAGATACTGTAATGTGAACATAAAATAACTCTTACTATACTTTACAGTCGGTATGCGTTTAGAATTCCTCTGAATTATTAATTTAAGAAATTGTCTGCAATGGAATTCCTTGCATTTTTTGTAATTCTTTTTCCCATTTGATGGGTTTCCTGGATAATTTGTTATGCCGCTAACTCTTCAAGAATCGGATGTGTGGCTTGTGGGATGGTAGGAAATATTTTGGGCCTGCAGCATGCATGAAGGGTGAGTGGAATATATATTTCCTACGAATTTATAAAATTGGAAAAAAAGATGCTTGTTTGAAATTTTGTATGGAGAATAGTATGATTGCTTCTTTCTTTTCTTTTGATTATTTACTGTTCCTGTTTTCCAAACAATCCTTATGTTCAATGAGCTAACGGAGCTGCAGGATGTTTTTTAAAGTTAAAAAATTCTACCCGGTGCCTTCTTCAGAAAGTTTTACCCTATGTAACATTAGTGGCACAACCGGTGTTTGAAAAATTTCTTTATTTCAAAATCATTAAAATAAGCGGGGATTGTGATCCAAAAGGTTAAAAAAAATCTCGGATAAAACAATACTTACTTAATACGTAATTTAAATGTAGAAATTAGTAACCGTAACTTTTTCGGAAGCATTTGTTTAATTTGTTCGCCATCTTTATTGATGACTTGGCATCTTTGATGCAGCAAGGAACACACTAAACTGTACTTTCATCGTTCTATTAATTCTATCTATTTTATATCTTGGTGTTTACAATTCATGTAGTTTATGAGGTTCAGCTTTTTTTTATTATTGTTCCAAGCTTGTATCTAGTCAGAAAAATGAAAAAAAAAAAAAAAAAACGAAAAATATAAAATAGTGATTAGTAAGAAATGTAAACAATTTATTTAATGAAAAAGCCGATGAATATATTCAATACATCTGAAGAGATATTTGGAAGTTTCATCTTTAGATATGCAACTGATGTAAAATTTATTTCTGACTGAACTCAATTGAAATTTACACTGCTGATAAATTCTGTAATGAGATTCATTTCTTTGACAATTGACGATTCCGTATACCATAAATTTCAAGGTTCTGCCGCTAATTAAAATGCAAAATTCGATTCATCAAATCATTACAAAGGTGTTATATATCCAACATACTTGATCATGCTCAGATACTAAACATCCCAAAAGGTTAAAAGTATTTTTTATTTCATATAGTTGCGAAAACACGGATGAGTAACTCTGGTAGAAACTCTTTCAAGAAGATTAAATACTTTTTGGATTTTTATTGGTAGACTTTTAGTCCATATATTATAACTTTATGTTGTGGATGGTGGGTCTCATACCACTTGGTCAAACCAAGCCCGAATGAGCGGAGCTCTTTCGAATGAAGGCAGAGGTGTGCACCTTTCGTTGTTAACGAGCACCGTTAATGAAGAAGTACGACTTTGCTCGAACACACACGACACAGACCCTTTTCAGACCCATCTCATTCATACACTCATTTATCCAACCGCAAGTCAGAATTTAGATCCAAATCAGAGGCCGACTCATCCCTGATTAAGAACCCCCAGAGATATAATTTGTCATGGGAACTTGGAGGACTTTGCAGTCACAACATATTTAACGTGCCCCAACTGCCATTAGCCGACACGGCGGTCTTTGGCCAAGACGAGGACAGAACTCGCTACCATTCGGTTGCAAGACTGATGCTCTATCAACCAGGCTACTGCGGCCCACTTTCTCTTGTGGCTGGTGCTATGCACAATGTGTGAATTTGCATAGTGTATTTATAAAATTGCGCTTATTGATTATACCTATTCCAGGAAATAAGTTTCTAGTGCCTTATTAAAATTTCTGGTCTTGGATAATTTTATGATTTTTTTCCTTTTGATGTTATCTACTTTTTCTAAACGTTTTTTGGGCAAATTGAGATACCCTGCAGTCTTCGGTATGTTCAGCTTATGTATTTTGAAATATTGTGTATTTATTTATTGTTTCGAGATTCTCAAATAAAATATCTCAGAATTTTATGCAACTCTTTTATTGATTACTTTTATTGTGGAAAGTCAAATAATTATACAACTGCGGACTGCTATATTTTTACTTTTTTAATATTTATTTTCTTATGTAGATGAATGATGCCTCAAGTAACCACCGCCTTCTGCCTTTTTTTCTAGCAATAAATAACGGTACAATAAAAGCTCCTTATTCGCGCTTCCTTTATTAGCGTTTTCACTATTCGCGGATTAAAAAAATGCTGCCCAATTCCTATATTCGCGGCTGAAAATTTCTTTATTCGCGGATCTAATAAGTACATACATCATAATAAAAGGATTCCAAAGGCGGTTCAGTAACTAAGTTCGCCGTTCGTAACAAAGTTTTTTCGTAACTGCGAAAAAACTCCCTGAGAGTTTTAAATGCTAAGTTCTAAAATATCGCTAAAGAAACAAATTACATATGGAATGCAATTTTGTATATTTTTTTGTTTAGTGACTGAAGAATATGATTCAATAAATTTTAAAGAATTCTATCGGATTTTGGGTTTTAATATTGGGTATATGAGTTTTCACAATTTCATTTTAAATATTTAATACAGCGAAAGCTCCTTATTCGCGCTTCCTTCATTCGCGTTTTCACTATTCGCGGATTAAAATTTTCTTTACGAACATTGATCCATTTATGGAACGAAGTCTTATTTTTAAGAGGCAAATTTCTAATGCGACTACTGCGTATCATTCTGAATTGAAGGAGCTTTTAAAAACTGCCAAGCAAGAGAAAATTACAAAATTCTTCAAACCATTGCCTAAGCCTTAAGATAATTAATCAAAATGTTCAAAAACTTCAATTAAATTGATTTTTTTATATATTTGTTTTTTATTTTTATTTTGTCACCTAGGAAAGTATCCATACAAATGACCATTCCGTATTCACGGTTTCTGTATTCGCGGCATATTTATGGAACATATACCCCGCGAATAAAGAGCTTTTACTGTACTTAAATTCTAGCCAGGGATTTTCACCTTTGCTTTTCTCATATCAACACATTTTAGGAATTATTCTTTTTGTTGTATGTGCAAATATTTTGAACATGGTTTATAATTACTCTGAATCTCACTGTAATTAAAAAAATCATTAAAATTTCTGCTTTTTTCGTAAATTCGCTATCCCATGGTCCTTATAAACTTTTTGAATTTTATTTTACTGTATGGGGCTCCAGAAAAGTACTTGACTTTTTATTTGAACCGTTGACAAATAAATAAAATTTACATCCATTTTTCGGTATTTTATATGATTCGGGAGTCGAAAAGATATTTCAGTTAACTTTTTAAGGATGAATTTCAACACTAAATTTTTAATTTTACCTTACGTATGAAAAGCAAAAATAAAAATTATCAAAAGGTTGCGAATGATAAATGTGATTAAACAATGAAATAGGTTTAATATTTCTACAAAAAAGTACGTGATAAAAATTATGTTTTAATTATCTTTCATATTTCAACCCGGAGGAAAACTGATCTGCATATCACTATAAAGTTAATGTTTTAAATTTTAAGATAACGAGAGAATATTTTCGATGTGGTTCTTTGTTCAGAAGTTTTGGTGAAAAAACGTACTGTCTTTCAATTCATATTTCATTCCCTTTAGAGGGTTGCATAAACTTTTTAGCATTACAGTTAATCCATCTAGTGGTAAGGGAAATATATTCCAAATTTTCTTCGAATTCGTCAAAGGATGTGGAACTGTTAAAGGCTTAAATAAATAAATGAATTTCATATTTTATGTTGACTTGCATTCTTGAGGTTCGAAATCGAGACCATTGGGCTCATAACCGTGTAACGTAACCACTAGTGAAAAGTGTACACTGTGTCCTGAAGTTGTTATATGGCTTATGAACCTACTAACGCATTACTTCCCCTCCAGTGAATTGGATGTGAGACGAGCTATGTTATAGTACCAAGTGTTTTTGCGGGAGACGAGCATTTTTATTGCGCAATGCGTTATGGCTGCTTTTGCTACCGGTAGAGGGCACCACGAAGGTTGCGTTTGTTAGTTAAGAACTAGGGTTATCAATGAACATTCTTGCGGTTCCATCTTGGCACCGTTGGGTTTGAGCCTTGTAACATAACTGCTAGACAAAAGTGCACACTCTTGTCTCGAGGTTCTTAGCTGGCTTATGAACTTACTAGCACAGCATGTTTGTAGAATTGAGTGTATTAGAATATTTCGGAAAATAATATGTAAAAATATCAGCATCTCTCGTAAATTTCGTCTTATTTATATAAAAAAAATCGCTTCGAGAAGTACGTTCTCATTCCTCCCAAATGTATAGGCTTTGAATTCTGTAATTCTAGGAGAAACACTGGTGTGCCAACCATATAAACTCACATTCTCTTTTTTCTTATTGGTATTGGTGATTAAAATGAAAATGCTCCATATTTCATAAGCAATTATTAATCAGCCAATAGGAAACACATCAGATTTATACTTGTAAAGCTTATGCTCCTTTACTATCCAAAAATAATTAGATGCATATAATGCTTTGTTGAACTCATTCAATGGTTACAACTTTAAACAATGTAATTGGTTTGGTTAGCAATCAAAATTAGCAATTACTATCTCAGTAAAAATCTAACTTAAGTGTTTGAGTAAAAACATGTATTTTTTGCTCTTTGGGTTGTATGCATACTTTAGGTTTAATGTTATAATGGTGCCGGCAAGAGAGTACACCCCCCCCCAAAAAAAAAACAACACAATTTACTTTTTCTTCTTAGATTAAGAATTAGCTGTAAAATAATTAACATCTTTAATATATTGTAGCTGAAGTCATTTAATATTTTAGGTAAATTTTCCACCTTTGGCGATCAGTTGGTTCGTTAAGATTAATGATTGTTAAAAATTTCAGTTAAATATTTTGAGTAACTTGGTCTTAATTTCTTCTTCAGCAACAGATTTATTTTTAAACTTCAAATTTTGATTGACACAAGGTAAGTCTTGCATTGTTGTGCTCTTTGTATGTGCAATCCTTTAATTTTATGTCTACTTTTTAATATATACAATTATTTCCCAAGAAAGCACTACAATATTTGAAAACGAACAGACTTTATAAAGTTTCACTATAGCTTAACTCTGAAGTTAAACCTGAATTATAAGTAGAGAAAAATTTTTTAAAAAATCTCAAAATCATGTATATTTTTTAAATTTCCCCAATATAGAAGAATAAACTGAATATTTATCTTGATCATCACTTCAAAAGAGGATGAGAAGCTTCCAGTAAGGTGGTTGGTTCTCACCATCGATCCCACATCGATGGTGAGAAGCAACCTTCAAGAAGGGCCTTCAAGAAGCACGGTTTATCTTCCATTTAAAACTTTTATTGCTCTTTTCGTTCTCAGAGGCCCCCGACCGAGTTCACCTCTTGTCGATAAGAGATTTGCTTTTTACGGGAGGGGTTGGTGATGATCTGAGGATTGAGCTGTCGCAGCTTTGCAATCATTCAAGTTAACAGTATACTTTTGGGTAAATTGGAAAGATTCAATAATACTTAATTCAATGAGTAATTGTTGAAAAAAGATTTCAGGATGTAATATTAGTAGCAACAATGCAAACGATATTACGTCAGCATTGAAATATATGGTTATAAAATAAACGTACAGTATTTAATAAAAATCAGTTAAAGATTTAAAAAATTGTGCTGCAAGAAACACTGATATCACTGAAAAAATATATATTAGATTTTATGATAATATAAAAAGCATTTTTTGCACTCAATTTCCTTGAATAAATCCAAAATATCCAATTTTTAATTAATTAAAATTCCGAATGATAATTTAAAATTTTTCTTTAAGGTGTACATTCTTACCTTCCAAAATCTATACGGAAGCCATTAAAAAATTTATTTATTAATCCCCCTCCCCTCCTTCAGGAACCGATTGGCCTCGAAATACCGAAGAAAATAGCGAACAAAATGAAATGATTGCCAAAAATTACGTATAAACACGATTTCTTTTCGACATGTTCGCTGTGAAGATTCAGAAATATCATCATCGTTGGGCTTGTTTCCAATTTCCTCTTCGGAAAAATGTTGCCTTCAGCGATGCGAGGTGAGTATGAATATTCCTTTGAACTCATGAGTCCAAAAACTTGACCTTCCTATCAAGTTCTTAAATTAAGGTTAAGAGATGAAAATCACTTGTCGCTAAGTCGGGTTCTCTATGTAGGGAAATAAGGACACAAATCTGTCGCAACAAAAGATCTTATTCAACTGGTTAACACTATGTTTCGAAAGAAAACGTAGGATGCTGATAAGAAACGAGCTGGTCGACCAGAATGATAAAATTACGCCTTTGAAGGATGAATCTTAGATATTTCTAGTAAAGTTTTCACACACACTGGGCACAGTAAATAGGCAATCTTGGCCTAAAATAATTTATTAACACATTATTAAACATATATTTAACGTTTCAGATACCACACAAACAACACTACACACAACACTTAAAAGAGGCTTTATTCTTCAGTGCGCAGCTTACAAGCTTATTTTCTGAAATTCTTTAAGACGTAATTCCTTCGACGTAGGGGAGTAAGGACATAAATCTGTCGCAACAAAAGATCTTATTCAACGAGTTAATCATATGGTTCTAATCCAAGAAACAAACTGGTTGACCAGAATGATAAAATTGCGCCTTTGAAGGATGAATCTTAGATGTTTCTAGTAAAGTTTTCACTCACTGGGTACAGTAAATTGGCAATCATGGCCGAAAATAATGTATAAACATATTATTAAACATATATTTAACATTTTAGACGGAACACGAACAAAACTGCACGCAACACTTAAAAAGGAGCCTATTCTTCAGTACGCTGCTTACAAACTTATTTTCTGAAATTCCCTAAGGGATTAAATCACATAGATGATCAGCATCTAGCTGAAGGGAAATAGACGATTCTTACTTTTCAGTTCTGCATTCTTCACATTTAGTGTCTAAAGTGTAGATTCCATTTTGAATCTGATCCATTAACTAATTGGTCATTTGTTTTCGTAAGAATGTGAAGGCAATAACTCTAAAATGCAATGGCTGAACTGAAATTTTAATATTATTTCGGTTTTAATAACAATATAAGGTTTCGGATAGTAATATTTTGGTTTCTGTTTGTCGAAAGGTGGAAGAGGTGCTTTCATAATGTATATTCGGGTTTTTTTTTAAAAATTTTATTTATAACAATATGAAGTTTAAGGCTGTCGTATGTGTAAATATGTGTAATTACGCATGTAAAAATCTCTGAAAATAAAAGTTTGAGCACTCGCTGTGTTCCTAACTTTGTTGACAATCAGTAATTTTATATGATGAACGAAGGACATAAAGACCTTATCACACGGCGAAATATCGTCAGTACTTTCGTCAGCAGATTTCCGTTCCTACCCGCAAGCAACAGAAAAAGCAAGTTTTTCATCATCGTGAGCTTTTTTTTTTAACCAGCTTGAAAATGCTGACGATAATGACGGAGGTATGGTTTGCAAACGAAATTCCACCAATCATATGAAACTTCGATAGTGACGTCACATTCGTTGTCTTTTGCTGACGAAAGTTGTTTGTTTGGCGCAGTTTGGCCGGGTGTGGCTCTTACGCCAATAAACCACTACCAACCAATCAACCAACCGACCGACGAAACTTCTGACGATATTTCTCCGTGTGATAAGGCCTGAAGAAAGTTTGACTCCTCCCCCCTTCTTTTGAATGTAATGCAAGTTTGTTATCAGTTAAAATAATTATTTTTGGAAATTAAAAAATGGGAAAAATTCAATCTGATGGCATATGATGTTGGTATGAAATAATTACAAAAAATTGTCTATGACTACACAAAGAAAAAAGCTGCAAACAATAAATGCATTGGCAACATAAATGTAGTAAAGAATGCCATCATCATATTTCCTCATATTCAGATATTACTTCAAATCCAAAATATATTTCTATTGAAATAAATAAATGCATTCATACAATGAATAACAAATAAGAGTCAATTTGGTGAAACTTTTCATCCGTGAATGCTATATCGACAAATATATGCCATCGAACGCCAAGATTCGGAATAGTATGAAAATTGTAAAAATCGACTCTAAGCCAGCCTCTGAGCTATACACATCGATTTGTTTGGTTTTTATTTGTTGGATATTTTGTTTTGACTGCCAACTGTCGCTTTCGTCGCAAAATAAAAAGAAAACCCTAGTATGCTTGCTCTCAGCGAAGAAATGAAATCGTAGTATTTTCGGTGACTTAAACCTGAAATAGAATTCTAACGAAATTTTTGCTTTAATAAAGAATATCTTTGCGATTGTCGATCCTAACTATATTTACTGACAGTTTTGTCTTTGTGGTTTGTTTATCGACGTAATTTGCTGGCCAGCAAGCTTTTATCTTTTATTTATTCAACGATTTATACTCACGCTGTCAGTGTGATTTTCTCTGATCCAATATAATGTGGTGATAAATAATTCTTTTTCAGGTTTATCTACGACGTTTTCTTTATACAGAATAGTCTCAACCACAGAACTTGATAAAATCTAGGGCATATCGGAAGAGATATTATAAGTATATATTGGAGACAGGAAAATAATACAAATGACTTAATTCTGTACAACTTTTTAAAAATAGTTTATAATATTTTATGTTACTGAATGGAAGTATCAAATTTCACATTTGATATTTTTGATGATAGCTAAATGATTTATTTTTTAAAATCAAAGCATTTCAAGTAACATTTCTGAATTTGAAATAGAATTCAGTATGGTCTTCTTAAAAATTGATTAAGATAAAGTATCTTGTTTTCAATTATGCATGTTTTAGGGTTGATAACTAATAAAAGTCAATAAGTTTGAAACAGTTTTTATTAACTAGTTAAAAAATTGAATATAATTTTTTAAAAATCAGCAAAAGTAATTTTTTTTCTTTGTAACTTAGGCATCAATGACTAAGCGGATCTTTAAGGATTTGGCAATCAAACTGGAATTAATAGAATGAATTTGGTAAGAGAAGAATTGAAACAAATTTTTTTAAAAATTGTTATAGTTAGAGGATTTTATATAATATCTATATTTAATATTATAATTAAAATATAATCCTAACAATTATCCAATTTAGAAAATTCGCAACTACATAATTTTCAAGGAACGTCAGGAATGCAAACGAACATATAATTAAACACATGTTTTGAAAATATTTTAAGTGTGTTTATTTATTAATTTTTAAATAGAACTCTATTCAAGAAACTCGGGACAAAAGCCGGTAAAAAAGATTTATAGTATGCTAATTGGATGCATTAAAACTTTAAACTCGTTAAAATATGAGACAAAACTTAGCCAAACAAGAAAGAAAATGCAACAATTTTAATAGAAAGCTTTTAAAACATGCATCTAACGATGCTATGTAACAAATTCAATTCGAAATAAACTTTTAGTTGATTAGCTGGCTTACAAAAGTAAAGTTGTTCGAAGAAAATAATTTTAATATTGGCACAAGCGCGCAAATAATAGATGTAATAAAACAGTAAAATTGGTTTAATATTAAAAAAACAAACTGATTGCTATACAATGTGTTCAATATCATTTTAAAGAAATCGGTTTAAAATGAGTGAAATAGCTTGTTGGATATGATCATTATGTCACTGAAAAGATAAATTGAAGATGATTAAAAATATTTTATGTACAGAAATTATTGCGGATAATCGTTAAATCTTTCAATCCTTAATTTACCTCTTTTAAAGACCCGTAGAAACTTTTTAATATTATAGTTAATTCTTCTAGATATAAAGAAACGTTCAAGTCAGATTTTTTTCGTATCTATCAAGAGGTATGTAATTGTATAAAATAAAATTTATATATATATTATAGAGAGAATTAGAGAGATCATGAATTTGATTAATTATGCCTGCTGATAAAATGCAAATATTGTTCTTTCTAATTCATTACATAAATGTAGTTATTACTGTATTTATATTCTTACTTAACATTTAATAATGTGGATAAATGTAGGTATAGTGCAGTGAATAAAACAATAAATAAATAAATGCAAGTTGCTAAAATTCGGAATGAAGTAACAAATCATTGGAATGATATTAAATTAAGAATGAGTTGAGACATTAAACTAAATTGCTTGAATTCATTAAAAGAGGGACCTCATAATACGCATTGATTATTGATTGATCATAATACGCAAGATATCTAAACCGTACTGTTAGAAACCAGTACATTCGAGATCCCTTCGGTTTCTTTACAACTTAATAATTGGAAAATCAGTTGAAAAAAATGGGATATTTTGTTATAAGAATCGAGTCATTAATTACGCTTTAAAAGTTTTCAAATTTAAGTACTCTTTTCTAGAAGATTCCCTCATTTGCTTAACATTTAATTGAGCAAAGACCTAGATAACTGAAGAATTATTTTAGATTCACAAAAATTACTTTGTTAACTTTCTACTTCTTTCATTTCCAAATGGTTGGTTTTAAAATGTTACACGACTGTTTTAAAATATAGAATATTTATCTTAAAAGGTAATTTCAATCATTATATTGTTTTCTACATTTCAAAAATCGCTTCAGTTTAATTGAAGGTTATCATTTCATAAGTGTATTCAATCCTTTTCTAACACGTTTCTGAAAAACACTTTTCTTCAGACTTTGTTGTACATACATGAAAAGAATAATCAGGAGTGGTTTCCCCAAAACTTTCTCGCATAACTTCTGATGAATTTGTCATGCTAGCAATAGCCTAACTTGACACTGATGTACAATAGTTACAAAACACTAACTTTTGGCGTGAAGTTAGCACTTTAATTGAAATCATCATACCATCCTTGGCGATTTATTTAGAGATTAATGTCTGGCATTCGAATAATAGTATCTAAAAATTGAACTTGTGTTTTTAACACCCTTTTCTCAATGGACCGAAAGAAAAATTTGGCACACAACTGAACTAGTAACAAAATCAGATTACAAATTTGACTTATTTAAGACATTGCGTTTTTGAATTATCGCGTTTACTTGTTTCTGAAAGTATAGATCGTCAGACATTGGAATTTTTGTTGGTTTTTGCGCAAAATTTGACGTCTTTGCCATAGATGGTATGAGTACCGAATCTGTGTTTTAGCCGTCTATCTCTTTTGGTATTGTGATTATCGTGTTAATATATATTCAGATAGACGCACTTCCTCTGGACAGATTTTACTCAAATTTTGATAGAAGTCTACAAAATTGGGACAAAGATTATATACCGAATTTCAACCATCTTATGTAAAAGTATTTTTGAGTTATCTTTATCCCAGACAGAAGGGAATTTTCCAAAAATGAGTTTTTTTTAGCTCAGGCAAGTGTGAAAATTCATCAAAATCTCGAGTTTGATTTTTTTTTTCGATTATTATTGTCCTTTCTCTTTATTACCTATACGAGAAAGTAAAAAAAGATTTATTTTAGATTACTGATTAAAAAAGGAAACTTTTCTCTAAACTTTCCTGCATTTTTTTACCTTTTATTTATTGTTTTATATACTTAAAAAAAAAATCTGAATTTAAATGTTAAAAATGGAAATAGTGTTTCAGTGCTCTCCTGGTTAAACTGTGCTTAACGCATCAGTTGTTTCACTTGAAAGTTGGTTCGTCTGTTTAATGATGGAGAAATAATTCGTGAATCGAATCTACCTCGAAAAAACTTTTTCTAGAGAAAAGTTATTTTTCATAAATTGCTGTTACAAAAATGATGGGTCAAAAAAAAAAAAAAAAAAAAAAAAAAAAGAAAAGAAAAGAAAAGAACCCCCCCATCACATTTTAATTTAATTTTGTGTTATAGCAGTCTGTTAAAGTACGCCAAAATTTAAGTTAATTTTTAATTTCCATGCAAAAGAATGAATTCCCACGTGTAATTTCAGCTAATGGTTGATAAAAAAATTAACTTTTAGGCTGATCTTTTGATTTTATATATTTTTTTATCCTTTCAAAAATGAGTTCCTCAAAAAATAAATTAAAACATAGCTTTTACATTTAAAAGGAGTATTCATTATTTAAGTTTTTTTTCAAGTAATTAAAAATATTTTTTTTATCATACCATTTTTTTAATCGTTTAAATAATGTAATGCAACATTCATCAAAAATTTATGGTGTTGAATTTTGTTATGAATACAAAGAATATTTTTTAAACCGTAAACATCATTAAAAATATTATGATAAACATTTATAATAACATTTTTTAAAATAAAAAATAAGTTATTAACTCTTATGCCTTTACGCTCAATCACGAGCGTTCTCTTCTAAAAATTCATTAGCCGGATGCCTGAATGATTTTTAAATTTTTAACATTTCTTAAAATGTTTTGGCATCACAAAAAGATCTTACGGTTTCTATGATATGCGAATCCTACTTTATCAGACGGCCCTTTATATTTTACAAATATTCTGCAATTTAAACATTGAATTTTTATACCTTATTCAATTCCTACTATTAACTCACATATATTTCACATATATATTAATTTATACAACTTGATGAAATTTTCAGTCGTTAATAAAATACTTTTTTTAGTCACTCAAGTTTAAATACATTTTTTTCAAATATTGCCAACTATTTAATTTAATTAATTTTTAAAACATTAGATAGAGTTTTAGTAGTTTGTAATGGAAATTGAAATCAACAGGCTGTAGCTCAATCGGAAAAATGTAATAATTACAGTATTTTTCATGTGAAGGTGAGGAATATGAATTCAATATCAGAAGAAAATCAATAATTTTTGATATTTAATAATTTTTTTTGATAATTATTAATAAAAAGTAACAAAAATATAAATTTTCTTTATTGACCTAAGTAGGAATTGAATTCTAAATTTTTAAAAAAATATATACCACTTGTTCTTACTCTTTCTTTGGAATCTTTCATATGTCAGCATGACATATGCAATTTTTGATATAAATACAAGTTTTAAAATTTGATTAATACCGTTGGAACATACATACTTAATTAGTAAATCCAGGGAAATACTAACTAGAGAATATAAAATAAAATAACTGACACAAAATTCACACAATTTTCTTTATATATTTTTTCCGATTATAGCCATAAATGTTGGCATTCGAAAGAAATAATAGACATTTTTAGAAATAAGATATGCATTTAAATATCGTTTGACTTTATCTGGCTAACGTTGATTTCTTTTTCAAAACGGATAAATTTCCATTTAAGTCATGCATTTTAGCATTTCATCTGAATTATCAGTTTACTTGAAAAATTAAGAATGATTACTATTTTTATTGTAAATTTATGCAGAAGTAAATAATGCAATTATTGTAGTTTAAATATCTGGAATCATTTCTTTTAAATCTTAAAAACATCAGTCATGTCTTCAGATATTTTTCATATTTCTGCATGAAATTCCGAATTTTGATTTCATTGAAATAGGGGTAATATAAGTAAAGGAGAAAGAATTGTTTATTTTTTTTTAATGGAACAAGAAAGCACTTTTGGTGAGTAGCCAATTTGCCATGATATTGGTTATGTATAATAACATTGTTTAGACATATTTTCATGTCAATGATTCTGCCAATTCTCAGCCATTAAAATCGTTAAGCTTTTTAAGTTGTTTTATATGTTATTTCCGTTATGTACATAAATTTTTGCGATGCTGACGAGTCTCATGATATAACAATATTAAAAACGAAAAAGTTTGTTTCATATATTTTCTAACTATGGTGGTATTGTAATGTCATTTTTTAAAATTCATTTTGTAAACTACTCTTATAAAGAATCTTTCTTCTGTAGCTTTTAACAGTGGACGAAAACCACATGATTGATTATTTGATGAAACTGTTAAAACGGTTTTAAATTTCAAGGCAATAGTGTAAACTATCGTTGAGACGTAGGCAAAAAGTGTTTTTAAAAATTTCCAAAATTTGGAAAAGTTTATATCATTATTAAGTTAGTATCATATACATGCAAAAAAACCATTTACTTAAATTTTAAAAAAGGGCAAAATTAATGTTTGTTTAATAATGTTTTCAGAATTTTTAATAGAGAATTACCTAAATATAGCTTATTTTTTGATTAATTATAATTAAAAAAAAACTCACTCCTAGGTGTTAATTCCTGCCCCCCATAATATACAGGGTGTCCCAAAATTAACGGAAGATTTGAATTTGCCACCATTCAGTGGGATAAAGTGTTGGCAACTGTATTAAAAAAATCCAATAGACAGCTGATTGTTCAGAGTCAGTAAAAAAGGAGTGTAACACGATAGAACAACGTGTTAGCGCAAGATTTGAATTAAATAAAATACTCAGTTTTTTCTTCAAATTGTTATATTTTTATTGAATCGCAAAGCACACAGGATATGATTATCTGTGGGATAACATATAAGGTAAATAGTCTCCACGGCTTTACTGTCACATACATATAATTTTGTCGAAATTTTAAAAGATAATTTTGCATAATTTGGCTCAATTTCGTACATGCAGCTTTGGATTTCCTTCTTCAACGCACGCGTGCCCGTGGACTAGTTGCAATAGATCTTGGGCTTTAAATAACCTCATGCAAAGAAATCATATAGTATTAAATCACATTATCTAGGGTGCCAATTCTCGAATTTTCGAACTGTGGCAGCCAGAATTTCATTATTTTTAAAATATTGTACAACAATGAAAACGCATCGTTCAATCACGTAACGCTCCATTATTGTGCTAACCCTAAACTAGTAAATATCAAATGATTTTGTAGAAGGTGATGTTTTCTCAAAATAGAACCCGGCACCTTTGGGTTTGAAGCCCAGTAACATAGCCACAGGACAAAAGCAATTGCTCAATCCCGTACATGTTATCTGGCTTATTAAGATATCACCACAGACTCACCCTCCAGTGAGTTGACGAACGATATGCGTTGATGTTGAGTGGTGATGAATTGGTTTGTTGAGTGAGTGGTTGCTGTGTTTAGCTGTCGTGTCTAATGCGCCGTACCCATCTTTGTTTGGCGAGCGTGAGTGAATTGTTGCGTCAAGTGAGTCTGGTGACTTTGGTTGCGGGTAGATGGCGCCACATCAGTTGCATGAAGGTTGAAGGTTTATTGTTCGAGGTCACCATGTGGAAAGTGAAATGTGCTCGGAAGAGAACCCGGGACCTTTGGGTCTGAAGACTGGTAACATAACCACAGGACAAAAGCAATTGCCCACTTCCGTAGAAACAAAATTGTAGAAGGTGATGTTGGCTCAGAATAGAACCCGGGACCTTTGGGTTTGAAGCCCAGTAACATAGCCACAGGACAAAAGCAATTGCTCAATCCTGCAGATGTTATCTAGCTTATTAAGATATCACCACAATTTACTTTAATAGGTTTGCCAATATTTTACTGCTCTGATTGTGACAAATTAAAATCTTATATTAATTTTAGGACACCTTTTATATGTGCCACATTTGGCAGCTGCAAGTCAAGCCACCTTATCTGTAGAGTGCCAGCACACCCATAATCATCTTTATTATTAGAAAAGTTTAAACAATATATAGGAACATTTCGTCATTTCCGAATTAAAAAGAAAATTGAGTCATTCAAAAGCACAAAGAAAATCAATATTAGGAAAGAGAAGCAAAAATGAAAAATGTTTCAATCAAAGAATTCAGAATAAGCTTTTGACTAATTATTTGTCATCCCTTTCAGAAACGAGATAGTCTAAGATAATTGGCAGGGGTTTCTGAAACGAATTTCACGAAACCCCATAATTATTTGAAGTACCGGCATTTATCAATCGTGATGAAGAAATTGAAAAGCTCATTTCATCAAACTTATTTTTCGTTGCTGATGGTGAGATCTTTTAAGCCTCATCCACATTCCCCCCCCCCAATTGATTATTAAGCATTGTATAACCACAAAAAAGTTTTCTTCAGTCAATAACGTAATTAAATGAAGGAAATTCTAGAGAGAAAATGGCTCTGGCACAGTAATTGGTTTTTGATTAGTAAATTTGTCTTTTTATTGCAGCTGGTCTAAGAATAACCTTGCTGATGTTGAAAGAGGCACTTAGACAAAAATGGGATATATCCAGAGCAAATGAAAAATGCCCAATAAATTTATAAGAAATGAATTTATCAAATATGTAGTAAATCTAATACTATAATACGAGGAATGGTTGCCAAGTCGAAAATTGGGGGTCTGGGGTTTTTGGCCACGAGGAATCGATTGGCGCCGGTTTTGAAGCGCTACGGTCGAGCAGTTCGGAGTTACAGTTAGGATATTTTCAAACTTTATTAGTTCGCCATAATGGCTACTTAAATTTTCAAGCGGTAACGTGCTGCCATCTATAGCCAATATGGCGAACTAATAAAGTTTTATGTTTATGATGTTATAGGTTTATAATATGTTTCTTATGTATGTATATATGTTTGGTTTTTCTAAATAAATTTGTCAAAAATATTGAACTTCAACACACTTCAATCTTTACCTTTACTTTACCTTTGTATAGAATACCCTTTCCAAACTCTAACTTTGTTTAGAATAGTTTACAATGGTGCACTTTAACCGGTTATCTTTTCACCAATGGTTTCACAAATTTTCTTATGGCATGTATTGTTTTGATAAATCACAATTGAAAATTTAAATCTTCGAGTTAGCTTCGATACCTGTTTTCTCCGAGCGGAGCTCGGTCATCCGCTGGTATAGATAAAAATAACATCTTAGTGATGCACATCCATTTCAATTTCCGTTTTTAATTTACTTTTTTTTAATTAGCAATAGCCGCCTTGGGTGATCAGGTTCACTGGTTCACCAAACTTAATGTTCTTTAAAGTTGACAGTTAAATATTTTATGTGACGTCATCTATACTTATAATAAAGCTCAATGTGAGTGACTGTGTGTTGACGCTCTACTGGTCAGACCATCGTACTTACAGCTAACAAATTTGGTACATGTATACTTTGGAGGTCGGGAATGTACACCTCGTAGCCCTTTTTTCAAATTTTTAATTAGAATTTGAATTAATTAAAAATTAACCAAAATTTTGACGTTTTTCAGCTATAATCTCGAAAATATTATAGTACAAAGATGATTTTTACATCATATTAAAAATTAAAAAATTAGCTTTCCAATGATATCAGTGTTTTAATGCATAACTTAAGCTTCTATTTTCAACGAATTTTTAAAGAAATATTTTAACTATATTTTTCAACAATATATTTCGGACAAAATAATAAAATTTAATCTACACGAACACGTTACGAGTGGAAGGGGAAAAATTATCCTTTATCAATATGTCGGCATCAGATTGACAAAAAGTCAAATTAAAAAAACCAGCGGGTGACCGAGCTCCGCTCGGAGAAAACGGGTATCGAAGCTAACTCGAAGATTTAAATTTTCAATTGTGATTTATCAAAACAATACATGCCATAAGAAAATTTGTGAAATCATTGGTGAAAAGATAACCGGTTAAAGTGCACCATTGTAAACTATTCTAAACAAAGTTAGAGTTTGGAAAGAGAACTATTCTATACAAAGGTAAAGTAAAGGTAAAGATTGAAGTGTGTTGAAGTTCAATATTTTTGACAAATTTATTTAGAAAAACCAAATATATATACATACATAAGAAACATATTATAAACCTATAACAGCATAAACATAAAACTTTATTAGTTCGCCATATTGGCTATAGATGGCAGCACGTTACCGCTTGAAAATTTAAGTAGCCATTATGGCGAACTAATAAAGTTTGAAAATATCCTATCTGTAACTCCGAACTGCTCGACCGTAGCGCTTCAAAACCGGCGCCAATCATTCCTCGTGGCCAAAAACTCCAGACCCCCAACTTTACCGGAGTTTAATAATTCTGTGGCGGTTTTCGACTTGGCAACCATTCCTCGTATTATAGTATTAGATATATTACAAATTAAACACATAAAAATGTAATTTTCAGCACGTATCTGCATGAAATAAAATAAATATTAAATATGTTTATTTTAAAAATAAAAGGTAAAGAAATTTTGTAGTGAATTTATTAATATTATTAATTAAATAAATCAGCTTTATTTAAGAAAATCAGAGTTATATATATATATTATTTAAGCTCCACGGCTAATTTGTAAAATTTTAATAATATAAATGCATCTATAAAAAGGGTCTAAATGAAGTAAATAACTACAATGTACAATATAACATGAGTTTGTAAATGGCTCAAGAAATGAAGAATGTTTAGCTCTTAAATAAAAAGAGATAAATTTCAATCAACTCGGTCTCTAAAACTGATTGATTTATGAATATTTGAAAATCCCTATTCAATAAATACGGTCAATTTTAAAGCACTTAATGGATAATTCCAAAGATTATACCCCAATCAACGTCCAGGATTTCTCAAGACTGACTGACCTGAGAATGAAAATGTTGAATGTTCCAAACGTTTCTATTCAAAACTGCATCAGTTGATCAAATTTGATAGCAGAAGACAGAAACCTTCATTTATTTATTTGAAAGTTGAAGCGTCAAGAATATTTCGTAGAATTTGATTCCTTATAACTAAAAGATGTATACAATTTAGACTTAATAATTATTTTTAATTATGTTTATAGACCAAAATAAAATAAAATATTCGCATCATTTTAAACTTTTTGAAAGTAAAACTAAAAACTGAATTTTATGATGAATCTAAGTATGATGTTGAATAATTCTTGAAATATGACATAAATTATTGTAATTATTCAGTAGTACACACAATGATTCTCTTTTATTTATATTTGTTAAAAAAATTCTTGGTTTCGGTAAAAAACTGTTTTTAGCAATTTGCAGTTTAATTATTTCTACTTTAATTTAAAATTGAAATTTTATGACAGCTGACAGATTTTATAACATCTGAGAGACATTTTAAGGGCTTAAAGCCTTTATAACTGCATGAATGAACTATATGACTATCAAAATTTGAATCTTAAAAATATTTTGATGAAGTAGCTATTAAAAGGCAAGTCATATAAATTATTTAACTGATAATTTTAAACAACAGTAAGATTGGCGAGCCACCTGATTGCCAAAGCCGGATAATATTATTATATATATATATATACCTAATAATCAAATGCGTACAATACGTCATACGAATTTCGTACTAATTAATTGAGTTTTTTTACAGCTGTATTGAATTCGAGGCTCCTCCTAGGTAATTAGTGGTATTAATCTTCAAAAAGTCCATTAAGTCAGGGTAAAATAAATATAAAAGAAATCAGGAAATAAGCTTTAACCAGAAAGCTTAATCGAGCACAAAAAGTAAGCTGCATCATCACCAGATGGATAATCGATGTGACTTGTCGATGGAAATGGATGCTCAAATCTTCGAAAGCAATTATTTTACAAAAAGTAATATCTATACTATCTTAATGTATATTTTTAATCATTATTTTCATTTTCGAAGAATATATCTCTTTATTTTATTATTAATTTTAGTTTCGATTTGATACAAAATGTTTTAAATCAATTCTCTTAAATATTATGATGGAATAAGTTTCATCTATCAATTACATGCGTTGCCTTTTATTAACTTCGCAAGAGCTTTTTAGTCCTCTTTTACTCTTTAATACATGTACTTTTTAAAATAAAGTGATTCAATTGAATTCATGTTTTTCAGTCGTATCAAATAGCAAAATGAATTTTTAAAACCTCCTTATGAATTCTATGTGCATTATTTTATAGCTTAAAACATCAACAATCAAGCTGACTGTAAAAGGCGGTTAGTTGTCAATAAAATACTTTATGTAACTTATCTTTTAATAGCTAGTTTTTCAAAATATTTTTAAGGTTCAAATTTTGATAGTCATATAATTCACTCATGCGTTTATAAAGGCCTTAAGTCCGTAAAGTACTATATGTCTTTTTAATTATCTGTCAGCTCCCACAAAATTTCAATTTAAATTATGGAAATGATTAAACTGCAAATTAATATAAAAACATTTTTGCTGCTGTAAAATTTCTCAGATTCGTCGCAAAATTTACTTTCAAAAGGATTTAATAATATTAATTTATTTGTTTCGGTATATAAATATACTTCCCAAAATTATATGTATATGTATTACAAAAGTATACGCATTACGGAGTAAAAGAGGACGTGAAAGGCTCTTGCGAAGTGAATAATTGGCGAAGGCATGTAATTGATCGATGAAACTTATTCCATAATGATATTTAAGAGCATTGATTTAAAAACATTTCGTATCAAATCGAAATAAAAATTAATATTAAAATAAAGAGATAGATTCTTCGGAAATGAAAATAATGATTAAAAAGATACATTAAGTCTTAGGAAATGATTAAATTGCAAATTAATATCAAAGCATTTCTTGCTGTTGTAAAATTTCTGAGATTCGTCGCAAAATTTACTTTCAAAAGGATTTAATAACATTAATTTATTTTTTTCGGTATATAAATATATTTCACAAAGTTATGAAATTTTTTACAGTCACTTTGTCCTAAGGAATCATATTCTTCGAAATATTCTTGACATTGAATTTTCAAATAAATAAATGAAGATTTCTATCTTCTGCTACCGAATTTGATTGATTTATGAAATTTTGAATAGAATAGTTTATCACAATCAATATTTTTTAAATCTTAGGTATCCGTTTTGGAACAGCCGATGAAGTGGTTGAAAATTACCCTATTTATTGAATAGTGATATTGAAATATGCATAAATCAGTCAATTTCAGAGACTGACTTGGTTGATTGATCTCTTTTTATTTAAAATATTAGTGTCTGAAAAATTCCTTGTTAATTATGATTCACAGAGCAGATGGTCTAGATAAAATCTAAACATTCTTCACTTATTAAAGCTTTTATAGATTCATGTTACATACTATGTAATTATTTACTTCATTTAGATTCTCTTTAGCTATTTGACCTTTATTATAAATGTATTTCTGTTGTAAAAGCTTGAAAAATTTGACCGTTGGGCTTTGAATTGAAAAGATATATGTTAAGCCATATTTGCCTGAAATAAAGATGATTTATTTCATTATTAATACTGTAAAAGTCATAAAAACTTTTCTTTATATTTTCTTTTTAGAAAAAGCGTATTTCATATTTATTTCATTCCGTACAGTCATGTGCTGAAAATTATATTTTTATATTTTTAATTCGCAATAATGGCTTACTCATTTTTTAATTTGTGTTTTTGTCAAATTTGTTAATTTTTTTCCCTTTCACTCGTAACTCGGGAGCGCAGCTTAAGTTTTATTTTTATTGTTGAAAAATATGATGAAATTATTTTTTAAAAATTCATTAAAAATTGAAATTTAATTTGTTGATTAAAATATTAGAATCACTAAAAAGAGTATTTTTAAATCTTTGATATGATATAAAAATCCATTTTGTGCTATAATATTTTTGAAAGATATGGTGGAAAAACGTCGAAATTTTGCTTAATTTTTAATTTATTGAAATTCGAATTAAAAATTAAAAAAAATCGCTCTGAGGTGCACATTTCTGACCCTCCCCAGAAGTATACATGGGCCAAATTTGGTAGCTGTAGGTCCAAAGAGCGTGTGGAGCGCCAAAACAGCCACACACACACATACACACGCAAATTGAATTGAAAAGATATATTTTAACCTTTATTTATCTGAAATAAGGCTGATTTATTTCATTAACTAGCCACCTTTAGCGATCAGCTGGTTCGCCATGAGTAATGCGTTCTAAAATTTTCAATTAATTTCTTACGTATCTTGCTGCCTTTATAACTTATCAGCCAAATATATTTAAAATCGAACTCCGATAGTCAAGTAACACGTATTCTTATAGAAGTCTTACGATTATTTGTTCATTGTTACTATATTTCTTTCTTATTTGCAATCAGCTGTTGGGGAATTATGTGGAAAATATCACATCATATATTTATTCCATAACATTACGCTACCATTTCAATACGTGCTGAACATCCCACTTTCCTCGGTTTAATTTGCAATAAGAATTAATTTAATCATTCCATTAGAGTTTTTGTCAAAGTGATGGTAAAGCACAGGTATACTCTTAATGTGCTCTTGCACGTTAAATTGTATTTTCATTTTGTGAGAAATTTATTGTTGACAAATAGGATTATATTATTTTTTTAATTCTTTAAAATTAGAAACTGAATTTATAGGTTAAAATATTGTCATTAATGAAAAAAAAGTAATTTTCAAGAGGATTTAAAAAACACTTTTGTGCTGTTTTATTTCTGTAGCCGCCTTTAGAGCGCCTACAC
>JAPMOQ010045292.1:3875236-3929689 GCA_026543055.1 Argiope trifasciata
CAAAAGACACACATATGCGGTAGGGAATTTTTCCTTTACTATTTATATTGCTGATAAGTAAAAAAAAAAGTGAAGAAACGTAAATTGTTATTGTAACTACAATTTCACGCTGTAAGCATAAAAATTTTCATACACTCTTGGTTTGCAGCTATTGTTCAGGACATTAAAAGGAATAAAAATGGGAAAATCTTATAATTATTTGAGATGACCGTTTAGCGCCTATATTTCTCTTTGCTGTGAAGTTTTTTCATAAAAACAAAGAAAATGCCGTGGTTGCACTTCGAAAGTTTTAAGGACTCTCGAATGAAGGACTATAACTTCTACAAGCCTTCAGGAGAATTATTTGTCTGTTTTAGAAAACGAGATTTTAGAGTTCATTCTGGTCAAGGAAGCAAATCTACACGGTCATATGCAATTGAAGATGTTGCCCGCGATATTATCACAAAATCAATGGGGAACGTTATTATGTAGATACTGTATCATGACCGAGAAAAATGGGGCATTTTTACCTTGTGCAAAATTCGTATCAATCTGCAATTACTGCTCATCGACAGGAAAGGTCGTATTAAACCGAGTTCCAACGGCGCGCCCATCAGAAGACGAGCCACTCTTTCCCCCTTCAGACCCCTCTTTCAGTTTTCTGGGCTTCTTTGATACCTGAGCATTTTACCGACAAATTGTCGGTAAACTACTCAGGCATCAAAGGGACCCAGGAACCCGCAAGATGGGTCGAAGGGGGAGCTCATGCCTCTTCTACAGACGGGTGCAGGTCGTGTGACCACCGCTTTACTGACTCTCGTACCGAAGGTACTCGTAAATAAATACTGAATGGTCGGACCGCAGCTACATCAACACTGTTGGGAACTGTGATTGAGTCTTGAAGGCCATCATCGATCACGGTACAACTCTCCCCTCAAGTAATACGTCCCGTCATCAATGGGAGGAGTCAGATCTCTCACCTTTAGTGTACTCCCCGGGTTAACGAGATCCAACCACCATTCTGGAAGCATCTCATCCTCAATTACGAGGTGTCCCTCGGAGGTCTCATCGACAGGGAAACTCGACGGGCCTTTGCATTGATATTTTTGGCTAGAGTTGATGTGGAGGCATTGTGGCCATAACAGATTCTATAAAGCGATGAAGCACAATTGCATTGAAGTGTAACAAACAACACACAAACAACACAAGAGATATCCCTCCACTCTTATTCTTGAACTTTTCTTTTTCGAAGACTACTCGCAATGATCCAATGAAATTCACCGTGATGGCCAGGGAGTACCAAAACATGCTCGAAAATTTTGTTGTATCTTAAATGCAACAGCTTCAATGTCTTGATTCAGTAACCTTTATGCAACATGAAAAGGCACCAGACACTGAACTATGCGTGCAGCAATTTCTTCGACAACATTTTACTAATGATAGAGTAATTAGTCCTGTGTTTTCAACAACTTGACAATCTCGTTCTCCAAATATAAATTCCTGTGATTTCTGGCTCTGATGATACTCAAATACTTGTTCATAGATGTCTGGTAACCTTGGCAGATTAATTATATGCTCAACAATTTTGGAGTCTACTCTGAGTAGTTCGCTGTATAGACAGTAGGATGTTTTAATTCTGACTTCCTTGTATTTAATTATTTATGTAATGTTATTTAAGTTTTATGGTTTTCTTAGGATGATTTGCATATTTATTTTATTGTCAGTCTATTTTGAAAGCTAAAAAGTAATATTTTGCGCAATCGCATAGCTTTCATGACGATCTTTCGAAATAAGCTGTACTCTGCGACTGAAAAATTTAAAGAATGAAACTAGATACATCTAGTCAATTCTATTTCTTCGGAATGATTTATCTGCTTAAAAATACTTTTGCCATGAAAAGAAATCTGGTATTCCAATTCCCTTTGAAACAAAGCTATATAAAATATTGGGAAAATTCTAGGCAATCAAACTGAAGTCAAGCTAAAGTCTTCTAAGGTATAATTCTGAAGCCTTCTTAAAAAATGAGTAAATTGGAGTTTGGTGGTGAGTCACACCACTGATGCCAAAATCTAATTCTGTTTTCCTTGGAAAATACCCTCACCCAAGAAATAAAGCATTCTAATGAACTATGCAAAGAAAGGCATTGTTTTCAGAATTAGTCATTTAACGAGTTTATGTCGTCAAAACGTTTCTTTAAGGAAGATGTTTTCGTAAACAGACATACCACGATACAATCGATGTTTACCACGAATAGGACAAGACATTTTCATCTGATTTTTCTTTCTGTAATGAAATGCAAACTTTTGTTGAATCAGCATCCCAGATGCTCGAAATAAATCGAAATAGTTTGAAGGAAATGATAAACAACTTTATATGTAGACGTTATTTTCTTAAAAGAACAATGAAACATAAAAATGTGTTTATTGAATCAACAACAATCCCTAAGCAATTATTTGAATATTAAACAATATATTCATTTCATATAACAAGCTGAGGACTAATATTTTCTCGAGATGAAATCATAATAATTTAAAAAGAACTAATTGTCACAAAATCTTCATTAAAATTTTCTTATAATTCAATTTCTTTAGTAAGACTTAGAGTGCTTACTTTATAGCATTTAACATGAAGTTAAAGACTTGAAATCTATTTTAATGCACCTTTAGGTTTACCTTCAATAAAAGAATGCGATAGGTGTTTAAGGGACGCATTTTGAGAAGTTTTCAAGCTTATCTGATCATTTTTGTAAAGTTAATGGATGTTAGTAAATGCATTATAATTTTTTAATTTGAACTTGTAATATTCTGTTTTGATCATGTTTATATTATCCTATGAAATTGCAAGGAATATCTTGATGAAACGTCAGTATATTTGTCTTTTAATATTACAACAAAATGTGCAAATAGAAGCCCTGAAACTTTATATCTTATATAAAGATATCCTGAAACTTTATAATAAGTTAATATATATACGTTTTAGTCAATGGGAGAATGAGCCAATAAGTCTAAAATCATTCAGAATTAAAATTTAAACCACACTTTTTGGCAACACAGCCCATTTGATATGCATTTGTCTTGCATTTAGGGCTGCGGTGGCCTGGTGGTGAGGTCTCGGTTTCGAACAGGAGGGTTTCAGGTGCGAGACTCGATTCCACCGAAGAACCGTTGTGAAAGGAGGTCTTTGCACATTAAATTTGTCAGGCCAAACGCCCGCTCGCTGGTGTGGTGTGGAAGTTTGAAGGGGGGATGCCAGCTCAGGTGTAGTCCTCATCATCTGATCGTGATTCAAAACTACGAGGTCCGTCCCAAAATAGTCAGATTGTTGCTTTACAACGGGACGTTAGTATAACTAAACTAAACAAACTTGTTTTGCATTCCCTTTTGCCTTAGCTATCTCATCCTTCAGCTCTAGCTTTTGTTATAGCTGAAGTAGTTCTCAAGTTTACTTCAAGTACTGTAATTCTCAAGTTTTCATAATAACTTAGCAACGCATTATGTACTATCTAATTGCAGTAGTTAAGAAAATAAATGCTTATTTCATTTTTTAGTACTCTGTACATTGAGTAGTTAAAAACAGACGGTTATGAGCAATTATTAAGAGCTAGTATTCTAGTTTTTAACCATGTGCATCGTTTTTCAAGAAATTCAACATTTCTTATTCTCCACAAAAAATTTAAATTACTCCGTTTAGTTGTAGAACTTCAGCTCTTAAATATAATTTTCTTGTGTCAAAAAAGGAAAAATAATTTTGTACAAATATGATTTGCAAGCTCTAAATCGATGAAAGTCTTATACTGAGGTGTATACTTGCCCTTTAAAAGCTTCTTTTCTGTCTCGAGATTGTAAATAAATCTTCCGAAAATATTATATTCACAAGGGTAGTCTGAGATAATAAACATGAAAACTTATATCTTCTTCTGTCTGCTAAAAACACCTGCTACCTACTGTACCTACTGAGAAGCATAAACAATTCTTTAGCATAGTCTGAGCTGTTTCTATTTTACAGACATATCGGTTTTCTAACAAATATTAATTTTCGGAGAAATTTAACAAACTTGGGGTTTATCCTGTATATTCTTTAGGATTCTGTTTATGTGACGTGAATGGGAAAATGATGAATAGGGATTAGGGCAAGGTGTAGTAAATAGCAGTAGCTCAAAAAATATCTACAAGAAATTATGTTTAAGGAAAATATATGGAATAGGCTTAAGATGATTTTGATGTCCAAACAGAGAGTAAAGTAGATTCTGTTGTATAGGCATTAAATTTCTTTTGAACTTGTTGTAGAAAACGCATTTTGATAAAATTTTCCATTCATCTAAGAAATTTTTAGAACCTTCATGCAAATTTTTTATGCACATTGGTTTAGTTTCCATGTAGGTGAAAATTTTTTGGATGTGCTTGAGATGGTAAAAGATTGAAATAAAATATTAATAAATATAAAAATCTTCTGAAAGTATATTAATAAGATTTTACTAACAAACGTTGATAAATTATTTGTTTGTCATTAATAATTTGTACAAGGATGTGTTTCAGAGTGTATGATGTGAATGTGTCAGCTATGACCGTGCAAATCTGTCATACTTAAAGAATATTGCTCAATTAACACAGATAATTGTAATTCATGAGTTTTTGAAACCGAAATTTTAAAATTTAATGTTGAAAAATTTATATTTATTTTATTTAATATTTTGGATTATTTTTTGACAGGCATTTGTCAGTAGTATCATTTCTAATGATTGCAAGAAAAAATGAGTGAGAATGGTTCTCTTCAAAACTTTCTTGCAGTAGATCTGTTTCCTCCCTTCTCCTATGTAAAAATAATTATTAAAATAAAAAAAAATCTCGTAATATTCCAAAATAGTAATTAAGACAAAGAAAAATAATGACGAAATATAGAAAAGTGAGTACGCAGAGCTTTTATTGAAACTGTCTTTTGATCTGTCTTTTATTGAAACTGTCTTTGGGGATTAATTTCTGCCCTACACACGAAAGCCAAACATCGAATATGTTTCAAGATTGTTTTTAAGAACCGTTTGAAACCAGAATATGAAATTGCAATTGTATTCCCAAGATTACATTCCGAATTTCATTTATTTAAGGCCATTTCGTTTTTACCTGTTTACGGAAGTACAGACTGGAAGATGGCCAATTCTTTGACAGATTTTGTTTAAAATTTGATATGATTTTAGATGGTAAACCAGTGTATCAGCTTTATCTAATTAGCTTTTTATTTTTTGCAGTTATGTTCAAGCTATCGCTGACCATTAATATAATTTTAGCTAAATTCCATTAACGAAGAAACCTTAAAAGTTTCTTTAGTGAAAGGATCTAGATTGAACCGTTGTCATTCTGTTCAAAGCTTTTGTATTTCAATCCAATGGTAAAGTTGACTATCGAAAAGAGAGAGATAGTAAAATTTTTAAAAAATGGTTTCTCGATTTTCGTGTAGTTACTACGCATTACTATCAACTTCTCAGCTTGTGAGCCGTACACTTAAAAGAATTTGATTTTTTTTCCGTAAAAAAAATCAAAATAACTTTCCAGTGCATTCTGTTTAAAAATTATAGATAATTTTTTTTGAAAATATCACATTTTCGTTCCCAATTAAATGAAATATAATAAAAAAGATCTTTAAAGGTATTTATTGTCGCACTCGAAAGATATTTTGCTATTTTTAGTATAATTAGGACTGGTGATATGACTGGCAAAGAGAAAAAAGGTAAATGTATACTTTTTTTTGTTTAGGTTTAGAGCTAGATAAATAAAATTTCGTGAATAGATTTTAGATCAAATTTAGAGATTTCTATCAAATTTTGAATGAAATTGAATATCAAGATAATTGTTCGAATGCGGTTAGACAAAATTACTACTAAATGTAAAGAGTTAGTTTGATAAAATTTGGTATTTAAGTAGAATATTTAAAATGTAGATTCGAATCAAATTTTGATACAAATCTGTCAAAGGATTAACTATCGAGTATATTTTCGCATGCATGATTTGCAATGACTTAGATAAGTGAAGTTTCCTGTATCATCTTGTGACTACAATTATAGTCCTATCTCGTATTTCCGTTTTAATAGATCGGGAAAAAGATGTCCGAATTATGTATTCGATTTTTGGATATTTTTCTTTTATAAATCACAAAAAATCGTCAAAGATCGACATTTTGTATCTATTATTTGACAATACCATGCAATTAATACATGAGTTGTTTTTCTTTAATGTAATATAAAGCAAACAATATTCACGTGAGAGACACTGAAAATAAAAATTCGAACAATTGTGGTATTCACAACCTTGCCCATATACCAAAATTTAGGAAACAGGAGGGAGGAGGGAGAAAAAATATGTTCATTATAGATTACGTAAGAAAGTTTCAAGGTGACCATTCTCTAGAATTTGAAAAAAAAAAATGCTTTGAATAATTTTTAAAATTGTTGAAAAGAAATAGAAGTAATAAAATCCCGAACATAAGTTTTTGTTGGAAAATTGCGAAAATTAATAGACATCGTCGTCATTTCGCTGGTGAACTATATTAATAGAAACATACGAGAAGTTGAAATCTGCTGTCGCAAAATTTCAAGTTATGAGGTGAGAACATTATTTCTTTTTAAAGTCCCCTGATATCCATCCTACAGAAAAGCAACACTAACAATAAAAAAATTATCAACGTTTAGATAAGCGGTGGTTTTGAGTCATCGCAAAATCAATCGAGTTCAATTTATCTTTGTGCTAAATTTCATCCAATTCCGTTCAGTCATCCTAGCGTGATTGAGTAACAAACATCCATCAAACATCAAAACTTTAACATATATATATATATATATATATATATATAAATTTTTGATAACTCATTTCACTCTTCCGCGTTCATTCCCGTTTTCTTCCTCGTGCTTCTTCGGACGATAGCTTCTTATGAGCCAACCTTTTATTAGTCGGGTAGGAGAATTAAATACGTGATGTACATTCATCCCAAATTGCTACTTTTTATTGGCGATAAGGCGCCAAATCTGATATCTTTCATCATTATACTCTAATTACCATAAAAGAGGAAAACTGAAGCCTCAAAAGCGATAATTTGATAACTTTCTATCCGTGCATTTTATGACTTCAGGAACTTCAAACCAAAATAACATCAAGATGTGACATCATGGTGTATATTCGCTCCAAACTGTTACTTTTTGTTTTCGATAAGCTACCAAATCTGACATCTTTCTTTATTAAATTCCAATAACCCTAAAAGAGAAAAATTGAAGCATCAAAACTTTCTACCCTTGCATTTTGTGGCTTCGAATACCTCAAACCAAAATATCAAGCTGTCACATGATGATATTCCAGAAAGCATCTTTTTTAATCAATTGCTGTATTCGTATTGCATTGCTTATATATATATATATATATATATATATAATCAAATGCTGTTATAAAAAATCCATCGCTCCATTTTAATCTTAAACCGTTATTTCTCACCCACTGTACACCCTCTCCTCTCTTCCCTTCAAAAAGGCTGAAGCATTTTTCTTGTATCTCCAGAGAATTTAAACTTCTCAAACGACAGGACAATTTGGAAGGTCTTGGACTCCTGAGACTTCGCGAAATAACTTTCAGACTAAGGGTTTTATAATTGGAAAAACCTTTTTCACCAGATCTTTTTCCTGAAAAATTGAAGAGAAAAATTTCATGAAAAGAGAAGGACCCCCCCCTCTCCCTCCAAGTATGGAATTTTAGTACGGAATAAAAAAAAGTTGCTGTAAAAAATCCCTTCAATAGGGTGTAATATCAGTTGAATAAATATCTTTTTAAACGGAAATTATTCCTATGATGATAATATTTCTGTTTATAAAGAGGATTGAATCGTTTTTATATGTGTTTTTTTAATAAATTCCTATATTTTTTCTTAAATCTTATTTTAGGGTATTTTTTTCCACATTTTGAAAAATTGATTTTAGTATTTGTTGATTTAGTTCTCAATTTAAAGAAATTGTTTACCAAGATGAATGCCTATTTTTGTAAAACTTTTTAAAGAGTCGAGCTCTGTTATTTCGTTAAGCAAGTGTTGAAAGCATGCTGTTTTATTTGTGCATATAGCAAATTTCAAAGTTGTAGTAGAATATTATGCGAAAAAATATATCTTGTTCACATGAACTCATTAAAACTATTCTGTTTGATCTTCAGAAACTATTTCTAAAGCGTTCTGGAAATTGAAATGCTTTAGAGTGTTTCGCAATCTTCTAACAGTGGATTTTAAATCTGCAGAGTTATTTAAGGTACACATAGTCAGATTTCTCCAGAGTTTTGAAATAAAATGTGAAACCTATTTTGTTTTATCATGTTTTGCAATCTTAACTGATATGCAGAAATAATTCTTTGTCTATCAAAATTTATAGCTATTATCAAAACAAAATAAAAGTTTTATCTCATTAAAAACATAATATTTATGTATGGCTATGTTAATGATAAGTATAAAAATTCAGTTTTATTTCAAATATATTTATTTCAGTAAAATTTAATAAAAATCTACAAATTTGATTGAAGAATAAACACCAAATTTCATCTCTCTAGCTGAAAGTGTTTTTGAGTTATGTTTATATATAGACCGAATGACATGCAAATATAATTCGGAAGTTAATCTTTTTCGGATTTAGGACTGTTTGAGATATTGGATTCGTTAAAAACTTGATTTCGAATTTTTAGATAGTCACAGTAACAACTTCATGTATGCTTCGTATATGAGAAAAACAAATAGATATAACCTTATATAATATCATAAAGCTCATATAGATAAAAAAAAACCACCATGGATACACTTTGATCTACTTCTATGATCCAAAATAAAGCAAGGAAAGAGTTTAATTTCGTCACATTGACTTATCCTTTTAAAGCAACACTAGGGCTGTTTTGGAATTGGCCTTGTAATAATGACGAGTCCTAAGCTGGCACTCCACTCTCCAAATTTCCACTCCACACCAGGAGGACGTTTGGCTCTGACGAATTTAGCGTGCACCAGACTTATTTACACGATGTTTCTTCGGCAGTTTAGTTTAGTTATATCAACGTCCCATTTTGAAGACACACTAGAGCTATTTTGGAACGGACTTCGTCATTTTGAGCCGCTGTCAGATGACGAGGACGACACCTGAGCTGGCACCCCCCTCTCGAAACTTCCACACCACACCAGTGGGAGGATGTTTGGCCCGACGGATTTAACGTGCACCAGACCCAATTACACGGCAGGCCGTGGGGGCCTGGGGTAAGGTCTCAGATTCGGAATTGAAGAGTTTCTGGTTCGAAACTCGATTCCACCGAAGAACCGTCGTGTGAGGGGGTCTTTTGCACGTTAAATCTGTCAGGTAAAACATCTTCCCACTGGTGTGGTGTGGAGAAGAGGGGGGGGGGGGTTCCAGTTCAGGTTTAAAATTACAAAGTCCGTCCCAAAATAGCCCTAGTTTTGCTTTACAACAGGAGGTTAATACAAATAAACTAAACCCATTTACACGGCGGTTCTTCGGTGGAGTCGGGTCTCGAACCTGCAATCCTCCGATAGCGAAGCTGAGATTTTACCACCAGGCCACCGCGAACCGGTTCTTCGGTGGAATCGGGTCCCGAATCTGAAGCCCAAGGCCGGGACTTTATCATCTGGATACCGCGGTCCCTAAGAAAGGAAAGAGAGTTTGATAATCAGCTCATGAATGTAGCAGACATCTCCTTACCAAGACAAAACATTCCTTAATTAATTGGGACAAAATACTCTTTTATAAAGGACCGCAAATGAAATAGCAAGAGACAAAACTGTTAAATAATGGTTTCGGACATACAAAAAGCTGATGTTAAAGCCATGTTTCGTAGACACACACAAAACCACTTCATGCCCCTGCAACTATAACCCTCTGGTTATTTAAACAGTGTAATGAGCATGAAGTGGGAGAGACATGGAAAGACGCTCCCGTTCTATGCATCCTTGTGACTATTGTTCGCCTTCTGGCAATTATAGATTGAAATGGGGTTGTAGATACACAGGACACTTGTTTGAATCGGCGAAGTAGTTAAGTGCCACAATGAAATATTATCAATCTGGCAGATATCAGATCAAAGAACTGTTGAATTAACGAATGCGGATGAATGGAAATTCATTTAATGTTTAGTTAATTTAGTTTAGTTATATTAAAGTCCCGTTCAAAGCAACACGAGGGCTATTTGGGGACGGACCTCGTAATTTTGTACCAAGATCAGATGACGAGGACGACACCTGAACTGGCACCCCCCTCTCCACACCACACCACACCAGCGGGAGGACGTTTGGCCTGACAGATTTAACGTACAAGAGACCCCCTCACACGAAGGTTCTTCGGTGGAATCGAGTCTCGAACCTGAAACCCTCCGGTTCCGAAGCTGAGACCTTACCACCAGGCCACCGCGGCCTAGGATATTCATTTAAAAATAATCCAAATGTAACAAAATGTAAAAAACTATGGAAAATTATATTTACTACTGATAATAAGTAATGAATCTGTGTACTTGTATGTTGAAGCTTTACATATAGCAAATTTAGCATTATATAGTTTGGTAGGTGAGAATATGTATTTCAGAACAAGTTTTTTTGGAAGTTTAATTATAGTTTTAATGATTTAAAAATTAATCAAATGATTTAATGAATTAAAAATTAGTTCATACATCAAATAATAAATTTAGAGTAATTTTTTTTCTGGATTTTATATCTAGGAATGGGATAAAATATTCCTATGGAAAAGCATACAGTTCGAATTTAGATAAAAACAATAGAATACAATACTTGAGATATCATTTTTTGCTTTCATTTCATCGAATACCGTTATGAGAATCTGATAAGCATTAAATATGAATCATGAATCAAAAATATATTCTCATTAATGAATGGAAAATTGAAGAATTTAGCTATGATTTATTTGTGGTCTTTACAAAAATGTCATTCAAAAAAGGGTTATAAATCAAGGTCAATCAGGCAAAACCAAACTTATAAATAAAGGTAGAACCAAGTTCATAAATTAAGTGAAATCAGAATTCTGTAAATTAACAACGATTACGGAAAAATTGCAATTTTGAATGATTTTTAATATTTTCAAAATCATTTTGAGGTATAAATAAAAAAATTAAAGATAAATTACTATTTTGTAAAATATTTATTATTAATAAAATATTCTTAAAAATGTGTCATATGTTATTCGAAAAAAAAAGATCTTTAACAAATTTTTTAATTTAGAAAATGAACTTTTCCACAATTGTTTTTCACCTTTCGAAATTAAATGAACCTGTCATCAACCGTGAGGTAGTATCAATAAATGAAAAATTACGATTTGATTTATCTTCAGAAAACTCAAATGTTTTATTATTGAACTGCAGTTTTGAAGCTAATGACAGTAAAATTGCATTTTAATAATCTTCACCCGTTTAGCAGCAAAAAAACCCATTTATTATTGGCACACTGACGGAAAAGTGATCATTTATCTTCAAAAACTCACGATTGTTAATAAATTTTATCTGAAGATGACATTAAGAATTCAGACCCGAAATTCTTAATCGCTAAATGATCGGAGCTTTAAAACAGGGTAGAAATTTTGTATTTGTCATATCATGAAACTATGAAAAAATGGTTTTTGGAAAATGTTTCATAAATTGAAAAACTTATGTTAAATTGCTTGGAAATAACTTCTTGCTTATATTCGAAATATATTGATAAAAAACAATTGAAGTAAAACAGATGATAAAAAAGTTTTTTTTTAAAACAGAATTTTGAAAAATTCTGAAAAAAAGTAAGAATTTTTTAATATAAATATGTTCTTTTAAATGATAAAATATAACTTTTGGTAAATAGAGTCTTCATAATGAAATCATTACTGGATACATATATACACGATTCCTATTTCAAAAATGATCATATATTACTAAGTTCGGAATAAACTTTTTAATAAAAAATCTTATAAAATATTTACATTTTCAGTTTTTGCATAAAATAGATTGAAATAAAACCTCAAAGGAAACAAATATAATTTAGATGGAAGCCAAAGAAATTTTGAGAATCGGGAAAAAGACTGTTCTTTTTGACAAAAAAGAAGTATAAAGAATTAAAAAGTCTTCTGCAGAAGTTTATCAAATGATTTGTTCAAACTCTTGTAAATAATAAACGTCATATTATTTAATTCCTGATTTAAGAAATAAAGTTGTATTTCTACCAATTCTTAATATTCCGATATTGGGATTCGACTGATAAATAGCTTGAGATTTTTTTCTTCTTATTTTAAACCAAATACAACTGAAAAATTTCTTTCAATGAACATATTACTTATTCTATTGCATATATTAGTTACATTTTATATTTAAGGAGCTATATAACATTGAAATTGGATAAAAAATATTCGAGGGAATTTAATTTATATTTTTAAAAGAATATTTCATCAATATTTAGAATTCCAAGAAATAAAAACTATCTTTTAAAGATGTAAGTATATTGGGTTGCATAAATACAATTGCATTCATTTTTAATAAATGGCTTTGTTAGCAATGCAAAATTGTTTAAAAAAATTTAACAACTTTTAATAGATAGTATTTAATTTCTGGTTAATATAAAAATAAATTTTTAGCTTAAATATTATCTGAAGTTTTCTGAAAAAACAAAGAATGTTAGGAAAAGTTATTTTTCATTATTTCATTCCACAGAAAACTGCAACATAAATCATCCTTCTTAAGAATAGTATCGTAATTCTTTCTGGCGTAATATTTTGTGACATTTTGATTCAAGCATACTTTTTTGCATCATATGAGATCGTTTATTAAACAATTAGTATTTAAGAGTTTCAGACAATAAGAGCTGGTTCTAATCTAAATTGAAGTAATTTGAATATATTTGAAGATTTATACACTGGTGGAAAAAAATTCCAACACCAAGAAAGACGTGTGTTATACAAACAAAGTTTGGTTGTCGTGTTTAAACATTTAAAAGATAACAATTATGCAAACTTCGTGCATCGCACATAAGTATGGTGCCATTCAGAGCTTGTAAATCAGATTTGCTTTAAAATAGTGCTGTAAATCTCGTTAGCTTTACTTATCCTTGAAATTTGACATATCGAAGAACACCTTTAGGAAGACAAAGAAACCATTATGAACAGTTCACCGAGTTTGAATGAGGTCGTGTTATAGGACTATGAAAAGGTGGATTTTCTTTCCGATTTTCGATATTTTAGAAAGACTTGGCCGGAATGTATCCACTGTGCATGATTGTTGAGAGCTGTGGTCGAGGGATGGTATTGCCTCAAAAAGACCCGGTACCAAGGGGCTTCGAGAAGGATGACCGTCGTATTCGGCGTAAGGCTGTGGCGTATTGTATTGCTTCTGTGGCAGAAATTCGAGCTGCAGTTAGTAACATAGTAGCACAACAAACTTTCAGAAATCGGTTATTTCAAGGACGGCTCCCAGCCAGGTGTCATGTAGCGTGCATTCCGTTGAATCCAAGCCATTGCCGTTTGCTGCGTCATTGGTGTCAAATCAAAGCTCATTGGAGGACGGAGTGGATATCTTTTGTATTTTCTGATGAAAGCAGGTTCTGCCTTGGTGACAGTGATGGCCGTGTGTAGGTCGGAAGGAGGCCAGGAGAATGTCTGCAACCAAGCTGTTTGCCCCCCTAGACATACTGGATCTACACCTGGAGTCTGGTCTAGGTAGCAATTTCCTATGACAGCAGGAGTACTCTTGTGATTATTCCAAACACACTGACTGCAAATTTGTACATAAGTCTGATAATCCAGCCTTTAGAGCTGACATTCATGAGCATCATTTCTAGGGGGAGTTTTTCCACAAGATAACATTCACCCATATACCACTGTTGTAACGCAATGTTGCTCTACAGAGTGTCAACATGTCACCCTGGCCTGAGAGAGTATTTGAGTACGTATGGGATATGAGATTCTATTTGAGTATGTATGGGATATCATTGAACGACAACTACAGTATTGTCCACAACCAGCCTCGACCGTCCTAGAATTGGCAGAACAAGTACAACAAGCATAGAACTCCATACCACAAAGCGACATTCGGCACCTGTATGGCACAATCAACAACACATGCTAATGAAAATTCCTTATTAATCAATTACAACACAAAATAAGTAAAATACAAATAGAGATTTCGTTCCGCGGTCAACAAGAAAAAGAAAAAAATTCTCATAAGCAATTTGCCTTTTTTCTTTACATGGTAGTGAAGTGAATTACTAGGAAATCAGGTTGGAAAAATATTTTCTCCTACGTTGCCTTCAAATTTTTAATTCTTACTGTAGTTTATAAGAAAATTGTAACCATCTATAAATAATGTAATTGAATCGAATAACTACTCCATAAAAATGAATAATTGTGAACGCGAACAGAACAAGCGATAAGTCTCTCACGGACCTGCCCAAAGGCGTACGGATTACTGAAAGACCGAACCGCAGCTACTGCAACACTGAGGTCGAAACACAGCAGGAAACTGTTAAATTTGGTTTATAGGTTTAACATTTGAAATATATATTCTTATCAAATTATGAACTAAATTTATCAGACGATTGACCTTCTGTTAGTCTGTACTCTCGCAGGCATAAAAATGTAATAATAAAATGAAATCCAGTATATCTTGTTGAGTCTGTTCCTCAACACAGAGGAAACTGTGGTTGAGTCTCAAGGGCCATCACCGGCCACCCTGTCCTAATGAAGTAAGTTTTTTCATCGATGGTTGAAGCCATACCCCCACATTTCTTAATATCCTCCAGGGTAGGGATAATCGAACACCATGCCGAAAGCTTCTCATCCTCATTTTGAAATCTCTTCGGGAGGGAGGAAGAACAAGTGGTGAAGTATTTTCGAAAATTTTTCGCATGCTCCCAATATTATATTATATATATATATATATATAAGCTATCGATAGAATTCGTATTTTGGATTGTCATCAATCGTATTTACAATTTTTGTCTCAAGATAGACCCCTGATTTCGTTTAGTTAATTCTTACATTTTTATACTTGCGAGAGTACAGAATGACATACGGTCAACCGTTTGATAAATTTAATTCAAAATTTGATAAGAATATATATTTTAAATGTTAAATATGTAAACCAAATTTTACATACTTAGCTTTTTGCATTTTGTAGTTATGAAGTTCATTTTTACACAAAAAAGGAAAACATTCTATGAATTTTGCTCAAAACCTGATTGAAATACACAAATCTGGTTGAAGTTGTACTAAATTTCATTCGTATAGTTCAACCTGTTCCTGAATTATCATGTTCACATCAAACAGCGATACATAATTCAAAAAAATATCCTTTTTAGATTGAGGCGCATATAAAAAGTGAATATTTCTTTAGTCGCCAATATTTTATAAGCTTTATTTCCATCGCTGAAGTTCTCTACCATTTACTTCAATACCAACAACGGAAATACCAGCCACTGTTACAATATTAACCGTCCGGGAGATAAGATGCTAACACCGGGAATGTGAGATCATCTATATAATGGAACATTCGTTACAAGATTAATAACCTGGGAAGTAGTGCTTATTATACCACATTAATCTGACCTCTATTTCTTTTAGTAATCTCTCTCTGGGCGGTTATAGCAGCATCATCTTTTTTTTTTTATCAATATAATATAGGACAAGCGGAACTCTATAACTGATGAAGAATCTCTGTGGAAAATAACACTTTGCAAAGCGGTGATAACCAAATAAAATTAACTGATACATGTTCATTTATTTGTGTTCAATTTGTATTTTATTTTCTATTTAATTATTTAAATTTAGTTGGGAAAGTATTTCCTCTTTTTGAACTCCAGTTTTGAAATCAATTTTGCCAACACGTGATATAAGAAATGGAATGCAGACTTTGTCTTTTATTCGTTGATTGATTTTTTAAAGAAATGTTCCATCTACCTGCAAGAATTTAATTAAAAACATAACAACTGATTAAAAAATGGAGTGCAGTCTTTTTCTTTTATTCATTGGTTGATTTTTTAAGAAAGAAAATGTTCCATCTACTTACTAGAATTTAATTAAAAAGCATAAACTTCGTAATCGATCGTTTAGATGTTAAAAGAAATGAAAACAGTTAATTTATTGTCTTTAATACTTTTTTGTATTATTGGAGTAATTTTAAAATCTGTGTTAAGAAATTAATGATTCCACGATGGTTACACGATTTCAATGAATAATGAATTATGAATAAATGAATAATGAATTAGTTAATATCAATTAATTTATAAGCAGTTAATTGATTTGGAATACATGAATAATTATTTTTGTCTAAATTAATTCATTAAGTATTTCCAAACTATTTCTTAATTTCTTTTAATTGTTATGAACTGGAAAAGATATGCAAGCCTCATTTGTTTTTCTTAACAGAAAATCTAGAAATAAATACGAAATTTATGAATTGTGAATCTACATCTTAAATAATGAAATTATTCACTACTCAAATAATTTTTAAAAAACTTTCAAATAAATAACTATTAAGGAGTATTTGAAATACTTTATGCTCCAGATTACGAATGCACTGTGATTCATTAAGATTCTAAAGAAAATAGCAAGTCAAATGTAGGAAATAAACAAATTGTTTTGTGTAAATCAGTATTATCGGTTTTGCATCACAAAATGCAGCAGATTTGAGAATTTGAGTTATAAAAACTGCAAAGTTATCATAAAATATTACAAAAATAATTAAAGGTTTAATAATAACGACAATGAAATCTGAAACCAATGAAACAGTTTTCTGTGTTTTTAAAATAACCTGGATTCAAAAGACTTTTTTTTTTTTTTATCAGCGATTCCAAAATCGTAATTAAAATAATTTCATCAACAATATTGTCTGCTAAAAGGCAGAAAAACAATTTTAAATTGTTTAGTTTAATTTCAGTATGTTAAATATTATACTCCAATTCAAAAATTTTGATTAAATTTTTTAATGTGACTGAATAAATTAAAAAACAAAATTGAACTGTTCTACTTTCTTTTTTTGATTCTTCCACAGTGACATATTTCTCAGTAATTGCTTTGTTTTCGTAAAATAAATTACATTATGCTGACATTTACGGTGCAGATATTCATTATAAACAGACATCATAAATTATAATTGTATCATGAGTTTTTCGTACCAAAGGTTATTTTTTTTCTCTTCGAATTTCTGATGCTAAGAGGATAATGACTATATAAGGAATATCCATGAACTAATAGTATATAATGCTGGCAGGAAAAAAATTAATCAGAATAAACTAGCTTTTGATCTTTTCATTTTTTCGAATTCTTTTGCTTTTATGATTTTAGTTATATGGTTATATATTTGATAAAAAATATATTTTACCTTCTAGAGTATTAATATAAATGAGTCTTTTAAACCGTATTATTCTTATATAATTAAATTTATTTTCTTTAAAGTTTTTTTGGGGGGTTCCACTTAAAAATGTGGAATTGCTGCTGGCAAAAACATTTTCCACATTTAAGTATCTAGTTAACGAGGTCGGAATCTTAAATAAAAAAACCTATTATTCTTATTACCTTTTCACAAGTCATTAGCATATTCGACTTGGTTCCTAGATCCTCTCTTTGGACCACATTTCTATGGTCTTTTAATCTTAGTTTAATATTGGTTCGGGACAATCAATTGAATTCATTTGTCAATTCCTTAATTGCAGCGAAGAGATTTGCTACTTAACAAGTTTTAATGGCTCAAATAAAATTCCTGATCCACTGATAAATGTTTCTTTCTAATTATTCGCTTCCAACGATAATTCTCATTTTTTCCTCAATTTCAAACTAAGTTAATGTTTTTTAATATTTCAAGGAACAAGAATTTTATATCCGATTTAATTACAAAATTTAGCTTGTATTATAACTTTCTGTTTAGAGCTGTGAAAGCTCACCATTACCGGATTTGACAGAATGAATTTCGTATATGGACATAAACAAATAATTGTGAATATAAAGCAATGAATTGAATCTGGGATACTTGTAATGTAATGTATTGAATATCGATGGTTAGTCCAACCATTGTATTAGAACTTTTGCAAAAATGCTCAAATTTCTCGATTTTATATCGAAAAGTTCTCTTTCCGAATAATCCATAATATATTGCATTTCACGCTAATCTTTTAGTATTAGGCTATTTACGAGCAAATTTATATTTTTAAACTGTGGATATAAATATTTAATCCCAATAAATTTACTAACCATCCCATTCCCAACAGAGTTTTAGCTTAGATACTTCAAAATAAAGGAATGCCCAAGCGTCTTTTTCGAAGGTAAGAAAAATTCTCTATCCTCTGGAAAATTTTAATGACAGCTTGGGCTCTTGAAAGAGAAGTTGAACCAATGGTTTCTAATCGAACGTAGCATCATGCATTCTTTGGGAGCTTTAAGAAAAAAATTCCTGTTTCTAAAACACTTTTGGATAAGAGTCTCTACAAATTAAAGTATGGGCCAAGAAAATTTAATTAATCATCCTTAACGAAAGGAGAAAATTTCGTAATAATATTTAAGGACAAAATCGCTGCTGTAATTTTGTTGACTAGCATTTTAGATCTTACAGTACCGATAGAGTTAAATCTTTTTGGTCACTCATTTTCACATCCCCCCAAATAGAAGGAGTGGTCTCTCCGATAATTACTGGCATATTTTCAACAAAAATTGCTATGCCATAAAAATTTGTGGCCCTTGGGCAAGACTGTGTTCTTACTTTGTGATATAAAAAGCAAATCGGATATCACTCCTCCCCCTTTTTTCATCAATTGAAATCAAAATTTTTTATAGTCCTATAATCCATTGTCCTATGAATTATCTTAATTTTTTGTTGATATGTGTGCACAATCAATTTTACCATAGGAAAGAAGGCTTAAAAATGGCAGGCTTTAAAAATTGCTCTTTCAAAACATGCTCTTTAAAATAAATTCCAAATATTTCAATTATTTGAAATTACGATGAAAAATATTAAAAATTTGGTAAAAATTATAGTGATTTGCATCGTTTGATAATGTGGGGTTATATTAATGAATATAATATAATTAAAAACTTGAATTTAATAATTATATAATTATAAGAGTACAAGTTATCCAATTTACGATTTTTAAAAATATTTGCTAGACTTTAAATTACACCATTAGCGCCATAGATTTTCTGTATCATTATCACCAAATGCTAATCTCCGGGTATTTTAGTTGGAAGAGAGAAATGGGGGCTAATTATAATATTATTTCATTCGTATGACTTTGTACGAATTACACATACTATGCCTAATGAGTAGCTTATCTTTTTATACTAAAATATCTTTTTAAAATCATTAAGTTGTTTAAATATCTCTTTTGATTAAATAAATTAGAATTAGAATAGCAATGAATTTATTTAGAAATTCCGTCGGTTAAATCAAAATAATTCGACAGAATTTTTTTTTTCATGAAACACTTTTGGTGAGAAAAAATATTCTAAAACGTACCATCGTTGAAAATTAAAATATTCTGTTATGTATTCAGAAATTTAAAAAACAAAATTCAAGTATGGAATAAAGTACAAGATATTTGTGAATGAGGAAGAAATGCAGTAATTAATTTATTTTCACCTTCTGTAAATCAATCATCTGAAAACATTGATTACATAAAATAAAAAAAAAAATGTTTCAATTCTTTTCCAAGTCCGAGAAACACTTTGAAGTGAAGAATAACTTTCAGATATTTAAAAGGTGGTTTAACAAAATGCCATTTAAATGAACCCAAAGTTTCTTTGTTATCTTTAGCTTTAAGTGTTGCAATAAATGCATTCCACGTTTTGGGATAATAGTGAAAATAAAATGGCGAGCACTTAAAGAATTAAATGAACTTAAAAGCCACTTTTAAACACCAGTAAAATAAGAGTATTTAGTACCGTCCGAATCTCAAAACATTAAATTATTTAGATTAGTTAAAAATCCATTTTGGGATAAATAGCGCGACGACTTGAAACGGGTATTTCTTTGAATAATTATTCGTCAGCTGCCTAAAGAATGGGATCAAGTGTATGAAATGGCTAAAAATTGCAGTTTAAAGCAATTAATGTATAATTTTTGTAATTTAATGCGTTTTTCTTTGTTATTAAATTTAATGTGCTTTTTAATTTCTCGAATACAAAGTATATGGAGAAAAAATATTTCAATTGAAAAGAAGTCGTCCTTGTTATTTTGAGGCATCCAAATGTTTCAGATGACACCTGAAATATACATAGTTTTTTTGGAATTATGTCTAAAAGACTGTGAACAAAATAACTGAGAAAAAAACTCTGCACTTTTGGCCAAAAGGACGAATTTAGCTGAATGTTGTCTTTACCTAAATTTGTAGATTTCCATCAAATTTTAAATGGAATTCATTCAAAGGAGGTTAGTCTATCTAACTGTCCGAGAGCAGTTGAAAATGATAATTTCAAAACCAGGATCAAATATGGTAGGCAGTTAACGTCTCAAGTGTAGACGTGCAGCAAAGTTCAAATTATATCCGTCAATGGATTAAACATCTGTCAATTTCCATTTTCACAAACATCTGTAAATCTAAAGAAATCAAAAACACAAAAGTGAAAATAAAATTTTAAGCTTGATCTTATTGCTAAAATTTTAGTTCTCTATTAAATTAAATTTTTTTGATTATTTTATCAAATCTGCAGAGCATTGTATTTTCTGCAGTTATTTTAAAAGTTTTCTTTAACATTTTAAAACCATTTTTGTCCCTTTTTCACATTCATAGTTCAATGAAGAACGAAAACAAAATAAAAAAAAAAAAACATGAAATCTACTATTAAATTTCAAATTATCATTTGAGAACATTATTATTTTTTAAAGCTACTATTGGTCTTAATTTATGTCATTAACCAGTTTAAACCTGTTTGAAACAATCACGAGAGCTCTGTATCGGTTTCTATCCTTTCCCTTCGATCTATAATATTATATATAATGTAATGATAATTTTTGTTAAACTGTCAATTTTTTAAGCTGGCAAATAAAGCTTGGTAGCTCGACCGATTTTGAGAGGAAAGTAACCAATTGTTTTTCTAAATATCGACGAGTGCGTAATCTGATAGTCTCGTAATTGTTTCAAATTAGTTTAAACAGGTTAATGACTTAATTAAGACAAACAATGACTTAAAAATAATAATGTCTTTGCATGATAACTTGAAATTTGGATCATAGAATTCATTTTTACTTTTTTTAAATTTGATTTTCTTAGTTTCTTCTTCGTTTATTGTAGTTGCGATTATTTGGTCCTGGTTTTGCTTTTACATAGTTTTGTCGGAAAGTCATATTTTTATTTAATATACGTTTGTTTTCTTTCATTAGAATTGACTAATAGAAAAGAAATCTGTTGTTTATTGTTTTAAAATTACGATGAAAAAAAATTGTTAATTAGAGGTAAAGCTGTTTTTGAAGATCTGTATGTCAATTGTGTTTTTTTTTTGTTACATATCGCTATGAGGGAGTACCGCTCATTTCAAAACTGATTAATCTCCACAGTGAGAATTATATAGTGTTCTAAATAAAGAGAGTAATTTTTTTTCCTAAAATACTGAACTTAGACATATGAATCCACTACAAATTTCATCAAATAATATACAAATATATATATATATATATATATATACAAATATATTGTGAACTGCGATATTTGAAAGCAATAAATTAAACTTATTATATGATACTCCCTAATGCAACAGAGGCTATTGGTAAAAGTTTTCTGACTTTTATTTACAAAATTGGCCGAAAGATGCTTATTTTTAAGGAGGCTATTAAAAAGAATTAGTTTTGATTTAGAAAATCGTTTTTCAGGAATGAAAATTTATTAAATCATTATAAGTTGAAAGAAATTTGCTTCTCGATTTTTTTATAGTTTCCTTTGTCTGGTTGGTAGCTGCAACACCGAATTACTAAAAGAGGAAGAAATATTTGAGAATTTAGACATCTCAAAGAAATTGTGCAATTCTAAACAAAAAAAACTTTGCTCGTAATTATATGTGTGGCATGAGTTTTTTAAATAAAGTAACGTATTTTAGTAGTAAAGAGCATTTTGAATCATCTGATAATTTATCTCATATGTATATTAATAAGGAATTATACCCGAATTCGAATGTTTTGTAAGACGAATTTAATTTAGTGTAGTTATAAAAAATATAAAGTTTGATTAAGTTCTATAAACATACTAACAAAGGAATTATTTGACAATTTGTTGAAATTGAATGTAAATTAATAAATGTGACGTTTTCTCTTATTCTGTTCTTTTAATAATTTATTTCGATACATATATTACACAGGAAATGTATAAAAAAATTATAACCAAACTGAAACCACCAATCAGAAGAATGAAAAATTAGTCTTAGTCATTAAATTTGTATTTTAATACTTTAAAAACTTTATAGGTAGAAGCGTATACCATCATTTGTATAAGATGAATGTAAAAAAAAATAATTTTACTATCTGATAATTTTACTCAAAGGGGATTGTATAACAAATAAATATTATAATTCTTTATTATCAACTTTTGCAGAACTTAAAGTGTAATTATGCAACATCCCATCTTATTTATAGAAATTTATTAATTAGAAGTATGTATTTACGCATGATAAAATAATTGTTCCCAGTTTGAGATATTTATTTCTTGAGATCAAGTAGAAATTGAAAATACATTACTCACCATCAAAAATAGTGATTTTTTACTTAATTCTTATAATAACAGAATTCTGAAATTTTCCACTTTTTAAAAAAAATAATTAGAGTTGTTTTCCTTTTTTGCAAGTAATTCAGGAATGACAATTAATTTCTGTTTCTGGAAGAGAAACAGCTTGTTTTCCTTTTAAATTAAATATAAACTGGCATATCATAATTTGACATGAAATATGCACACCAAATTTTCAATTCTATAATTGAAAATGGAACGTGTTTTATACACAATTATTAAAATACTGAGAGTGTAATTTTTTTTATGAATAGCTTCTAAGAAAGCAAAATAAACGAATGAATATTTGCATTAATGATTCAAATTATTAGATATACTAAATGGAAATGCTTTTTTTTCGTAATTTTTGACTGCAAGAGAAATTGAATTTAAATTCGCATGTTAAATTAATGGCTTATGTCTCGCAATACATACACTTTCAAAAATGACACTCAAAGCACTGACACTTTCAAAAATGAAAAATAAAGGATCTCAATAAAAATTTCTTTAAGCCATTTAAAATCAAACGTTACTCGATATTTATCAAATGAAAATTTTTTTTTTGTCTACTAAATTTAACACAATTTTTGAGCTTTTAAGAAAAAGAATTTAAATTATCTCCGTGTTCCATTTCTTAATTATCATTTTTTCTTTCAGAAAAATATCGCAATGATGAAATTTAATTTTGCGGTTGAAGAAATCAATATCCCATGTCTTTTTTACTTACAAACAAGGCAATTGTAATAAAATTACTCGCACGATGATGAATAATAATAAACATATTTTTAAATACAGTTGGAGTTTTTAGTAATTTTAATAATTTTTTTTCTCTAACAAGCTAGAAAAAAAAATTCATATCGGTGTTTCAAAGGCGTTAATGCAAAATGCAATATATAATTTGATGAAAAAAAATAATGCTAAGAATTAAAATGACTAGCATAAAACAATTGAAATTAAAAGGACTGGGAGTGGTCTCCAGAAAATTCTCTACTATATTTCAATATAAATAAGTCATTGCGATTGTCCATTCATATTTCATATGAATCAATCACATTTTGCACTCTTATTGTAGAAGAAAAGAGAAAAAAAAATACTGCCAACGTTTCAAAGCACAAAAAATAAATATTCAGCTAATTAGAAATTAATTAAATTTTTGACTTTTTTTACATTTCAAAATTTACTTATGGTGGAATGGAAACAAAAGGACTTATATTTTCGAGAACATTTCTTTAATGATCACATTTCGAACAAAACAAACACAAACACGAAAGACAAAACATTAATGCGCTCACAACTCTTAACAGAATAGCATAATCTCTTATAATAATTACAATCGCAAAGCACTATGGGATGCATAACTAATCAAGCATCGTCATCTATGATCCAAAAGAGAAGATAAAGTAATGCAACTGCTATATACTAACATATTAAAAAATTCATTTTATTTTAATGCGTTTTTGAACATGCTTTCATTGGTTTAAAAACAGTGATTTAACCATTTTTGAAACTGAAACCTTTCTTATACTTCAACATTTGCGAACAAAAGGTACTCATAAAAATAATTTGGAAAAAATATTTAATTATGAATACTATTTAAAAATATTTTAACTCATTTGATATTCTAATCTTAATTAAAAAGTATTTAGATTATAGGAGAATTTTGTATGTTGTTGTATTGTATGCAGTACATTAGCGGAAATTAAACATGACCAATATCTCTCACGAACCAGCTGACCAACAAAGGTCATCAGTAAAAAGATAAAATTATAGAAATAGCTACTACGAAATATTGTTGCATATAAAACGCTTAGAAATCCACTATACAAACTGAATGATAGTACTTAAAACTGTTTCCGTACTGTTTACAATTTTTTTCCCAATGATGCTGTTCTAGCAAATATCATTTATCTTATTTCAATAAATTGAAATGGTAGAACATATGGTAGATAAATGAAAAAAACCACTTACTTAGGTAATCTTATTGTGTAGAAGACAAGTTTAGTTCTATTTTCAAGAAAAGTTTGGGAAGATAAGAAAAAGTAATTGCAAATTGAAAAGAGTCCAGTAAATGCAGCAAATGTAATTGGAATACTTTTCACTAGTCGCGGATCCACAACAGTTAAAATTGTTTCCACTCAGATATTTTTCCAATGGAGAAAATTCAGCTAACATTATTTCTCTTACTTTAAGGAGGAGAAACAATAGTAGAATCAGAATTCACTCGCCTAATCTAATTCCGTGGAAGACAAACGGCGTACTTCTTGGGCGAGGTTGGAGAAAATAAAAAGCAATGAAATAACTTTAAATTGAAAGCAACCTAATAAATGTGGGAAGTGAAGTTGAATACTTTTTAGTTGAGGAAATGCACTTTTTACCTTTTTGTATACAAAGAGAAAGTATTGAAAGTTAAAAAAAAATTTGAATTACAGATTCTCCAAGTTAGAACTTCCTGTTGTTGTTGTTTCTAATGGCACTTGTCAATGACAAGCCCGCTGACTAAAAATCTATTGTAATTTAATCTGAATTTTTTGTGTCTCCTTTTTTTAGTAGCGCCATCTAGGACCAAGAATATGAGTTAGCTACACACGAGTCATGACCCGTTTTACTGGGCGGACTTCATTCATTTCATTCATAGATCGTGATTTTGACTTGAATCAGAGAAAGAATACCTCTCATTCAGTACCCCCCCCTCCAGTGGTATTACTCTCGACATGGAGGACTTTGTGACTTCGATAGATTTACGCGTGCGAAATCTTTCGGTCGGTGGGATTCGGACACGCAACCTAAGGGATGCGAATCCAATGCCCTAGCAACCAGAATATTTTTGGAATTATATCTGTCTGTGCTCACGATGACTCAAAAACGCTCTGTGCTAGGCAGATGAAATAGGGTATGTGGACGTAACTGAAAATTTATCAAAATTTATGCTATTTTAAACGACATTTAATCATTGGGAGTCTAATTGTCCCTATGTAAGGGAACAATACAAATTAAAAACAAACAAATAGTTGGTTGATGAAATTCGGAATTCAACTTAAATATAATAAGTGTAAATCCGATCAGTCTTTGAACCAATTTCTTTAAGAAATTAATCACCTGTTTGTTTGTATTTTCTGGTGCATGTAAATGTGGAAACATAGAAATGTTACGACGTAAGTAAATAAAACTGGTGTAGTCACCATTCGTTGAAATGTGTTAAAATTTGACGAAAAACTGTCTAGAGTAAATTCATAAGTTTGCAATTTTGCCTGTATGTTAAATGCAATGTCAAAAATACTGCTTAAATTCACATACCAATGAAATTTGGTATATGATTTTACTATAAGTTCTTTGTTAAGTTTAACTTATATAAGTATTATTAAAATAAAACTTTTTATCAATTTTTTTAAATGCTTAATGTACTAATTAAATATTTTTTAAAATTTAATAAGTTATAAAAATACGTTATTACTTTCTGATTTGAATTTTTTAATAACTTAACGTGATAGGTATATAATCCCTCAATATGCAAATAAAAGTCTAATTCTATGTTTGAAAAAAAGTCTTCAATTGGCATTTTTTCAAGCATGTATGGACATACCTGCTGAAACCGGCCAATACATATGCAAATTTTCTAGTGAAAAGCTCGGAACTTAGTGAATTCGTAAAAGAAGGGAAGAGAAACATTTTATTTATTGATCATTTGACATTATAAAGTATGCACAACATTATTTCAATATCTTTACTATGTGCCGTATGTCCTAACATTAATTTTATGCATAATTGTTTTCACCAACCTTAGTATAAATCAAAATGCATAAGTACAATGGGCTATCTTAATTTATTGAAATTTTGTAACTGGAATTATACATTTACATGGGATAAATTTTTCAAAGGAAATAAAAATTTATTACACATTCCTGGAATATTCTGCATGTAATAAAATTTCTTCTATATGGCTATGAAAATTTTCTTTAACCAGTTCTTTAATCGCTTCCTGATGATTTGGCAAAATGTTCACTTTTTTTATTTAATTGCACGAGATAAAGGGTATAGGAAGTAATCCACAGCTTGTATTATCTTGAAAATGCCATTTTACTGAAATCTCGTTGAGCAAACATTTCAAAAACGTTATTTTCAAGCGATATTGTTTCTTAATTTTGAACAACTATGCGGAAATTCTACACAATTCGGAAATTAAAGTTAAATGAAGTTCGTATTCACACAGGTAGTTGGAATTCAATTCATTCGTAATTTCAATGAATACCGACAAATTTATTGCATCTATGTATAGTCTAATTTGCGAATGGTTGAATTTCCAATCAAATAAAAAGTCAAATATTTAAACACAAATTTGGTATGAGGCGTATTATTGAGAATCTGGGTGATTCTTTAAATCCGTTATGGTAACTTTACAGCATTTCAGACATCAATGGATATCATTATGTACTTTGAGCTATTGATAATGTGACCTAACATATCGAATTTCTCTGCAAGCTTTAGTCTTTATTATCATAATCAATTTTCCAATTTCTAGATCAATAAATCTTAAAAATGTATTAATGTGTATTCTCACAAAATCAATATATTAAAATATTTCTGCTTTATCGGAAAATATCTTGAGATTAAACCATTTTAACTTTACAACAATTAGAAATTGCATATTTTATATCACAATCCCCCGGAGAATGTTGCAGTTACAAAAAAATTATATAATTATATTCCACATATTTAATAAATGCAATAAAGATTTCTGAAAATACACGAAACTAACGCGAACTTAAAAAGCAATCGAATAGAATTAAAAAAAACTTTTTGTACATAACTTATCGAATTTAACTGACCTCATATCGTTTGAAACAGGGATATAATTTTAATAATTAAAGATAATCAAAATGACACAAATAATTATATTTGAATCAATAAAGTAATAATCAATAAGTTGTCCAATTTAACTGTACTCATACCGTTTGAAACAGGGATATAATTTTAATTAATAAAGATAATCAAAATGACACAAATAATTGTATTTGAATCAATAAATTTAGTGAAATTACTGGCAACACTGCAATTATTGATTCAATAGCATAATTGTAAACAACAGTTATTCAATCCCTCAGTCTTATTAGTTGTATTCATCAAAATATTCTTCTAATAATAAGTTTGAAACAGAAAATATTCCATACTAATGTAGTCGAAAGTTACGAAATTTTGGATTTCATTGTTTTAGGCTTATGAACGGCAGTTCCAAGAAGAGGCGTGTGTTAATTAGCAGAAATTCCAACGGAAAGGTGACAATATAAATTAGTATCAAAAATATTGTTACAAATCTGTAAGGTTGCTACGTATCACAGTTAGTTAAATCACTAGAAAGACCATTTTTGCTATCAACTCTTTTAGATTCTGATCGGATACCAGATCAGTGACTACAGAGCTTGGCGACGACTTTGGCGACAAAATAGATAGTCCTAGAATCTTAGAATTTAAATGATACAATTAGCCTAAACTGAAATGTGCCTGATTGTTCTAGAACCTTCTCAGCCCGGATCCGGACGGCCGGCAATCAGTCGTGCATTCAATGTTGGAAAGAGTCAACGGTGAATAGTTGAATCAGTCCAGCAAAGAGCAAGCGGCGTGTGGAGCTCAAGTGATTGCTGAACTGAGTTGAGGGACGAATCGGTGTTTATTGTAGAAGCAGCATCGGGTCTTGTGAGGAATCGTCAATGGAGAATTACAGGTGTTTATAGGGACCGTAGGATGAAGCTACTTGTGGGATACTTTTGTTGTAGCGTATTGCTGTGTGTTTGTGTTTGTCTAGTCTGTATATTTGTTGTCTGCGTAATCCTGTCTTCGTGTTTAATAAAAGTCGTCGTTCATTGTTTGCTGCTGTTTGTTTTCATACATACACATACTACAAGCGAACCTGGTACTTTACGTACTTAGTAGAATTGAAATTCCATAATAATAGAGTCTAAACTTTATAACTCGATCAGTTTTAATCATAAAACAATTGAACTTTTCTTAAATGTTAATGTGTAAAGAATATTTCTCTAAACATGACTAATAGGATTAGAGAATGATAAAAATAATAATTGGACTTTTTAATTAAATAATAATAATTAGATTTTGTAATAATTGTAATTTTCTCTCAGCATCGAATTCATTAATTTAAAAGATATATTCACAAATAATAAAATATTTCGTTTCGCTGAACCAGTAAAAGTCATGTGCTTAATTGAAAGAATTGTTAAATCGATATTTTTTATACAACTTAACGACTTTATTAATAACATTCAGTAAAATTTTCTTAAAACTTTCTTTATAACTCGATCAGTTTAAATCACAGAATAATTTAACGTTTCTTAAATATTAATATATAAAAAATATTTCTCTAAATATGGCTAATACGATTAGAGAGAATAATAAAAAAATAATTAGGCTCTGTAACTTCCTCTCTGCATTGAATTATTTAATTTAGAAGATATATTTACAAATAATAAAAGATTTCGTTTCACTGAAGTTATGTGTTTAACCGAAAGAACTGTGAAATCTAAATTTTTATACAATTTGGCAATTCTATTAATAAAATTCAGTAACATTTTCTTCCTCAACTAGCATTTTAAGAAGAAAAGTTTATTTCTTTGTGATTAAAATTGTAATGGAGCTTCGAATTTTATTACTTTATACCAATCAACAACTGCCTCCAGTAGACAACGCCTTTCATTAACATATCTTCGAGATGATCATTGAAATGCTGCAAAGCGTCTAAAAAAGTGCTAAATTAAAATCTCCCTGATTAAAGCATTGGTTCTGTAGAAATGCCTACTTTATATACATATTAATTTAATTTCATGAAACTTCTTTGTTCTTCTGCATAATAATTTAGAAATCACAGTGGGAGTTTTCTAGTATTTCTTTGAGAGTATTTCTGACACATAATTTAAGGTATCTGACTACATTTAATATACTATTTATCGAACACATTGGCAATTTTTTTAAATTCTTGTTATTTATTGTAGTTCAGACGTATCTTCCGAAAACGGTTCATCTTTTCTAAGAAAAGGAAGTTCGACCTATCATCCAGGGACACAGATTTTTCAACTAAAATTTGTCTTTGACTTCCATTTTCTCAAAACTTTAATTTTCATAAAAAGCCTCTACCGTTAGCATGATATCTCAAAAATTAACAGAGGTATTTATATAAGAATTTCAGTGTGTGTTTTTAATAATATGGGCAATGAAATGTGCCAAAAGTTTTTATTGTTAGTGAAATGCTTTATCATTTATAGCAATTTTTACAAAAATTAAGTTGCGATTTAATGAAAAAATGCATATATGCGTATATCTTTACGCATAACTTCTTTGCATCTCAATATTTTTCTTAGATTTTGGTTCATTTCATTCGTCATTCTATTCTATAACTTGTGTGCAAAGAAAAATAGGATTGCTGCATTACAATTTTGTGTAGAGAGTGAACCGTTTTGGTTAAGATTCATTAAAATTTACTTACTTTTCTATTCCTCAAAATATATTATATTTTCAAATATTTTTTTTTTGTATTTATAGTGTTTATATCTGACAATACATCTAAAAACCATAAATAGTTTTAAAAAAATCCAATTTTACAAAATTATTTCTTCGAATGTAGTAAGCACTTAACTTAATGGAAAGATGTACTAAATTCCTTTTATTCATTTCTTATCAAACTTATAAGTGTAATAAAAAACTTTTGAGTTACATCTTATTTCTATGGAGAGCCGCCTTTCACAAGACAAGAATGAGAAGTCGTGGTGCTAGTAAATGGATTCTCGGCATTCCTTTGTGCGTTGCTAAGTGGTATTGGGTTAGTTGAGTGCCCTTCCCTTAATGACAAACTGAACCATCAGATTTTAAGTGGATTTCGCACGGCCCATTTAATGGGATCGATTTTCCCAAAAGGCTGTCAACCCTTATTTAATGATGAACGGTGAGACAATTCATGCCAATCATGGTTATCCACAGGAGGAGGAAATTTATTGAATTCTCTAATAATGCATCTTAAATTCTTATTTTTATTTTCTCTTAAACGAAATTGCAAAAGAAATATTGCATTTGAAATATTGTCAAAAAAATGTAATTACAGATTTTTTATGAATCTTCACTTTCAAGCTACTTGTGTTCAAAAGATGTTTTTGGAATTAAATTTGTCAATTAGAAAAAAATATTTATAAAATAAATAATATTTAAAAAAATATACCTAAATGAGTGAAGTTATAGATTTCTTCCAAATTTTGAATGAAATCCAGTCACAACAAGTCTGCCTGTGAGATTTTTTATTATATTTTAACACGATAGTAACAAAACGTAGCTTGTCAACTAAATTTAATATACGGAATTAGCATTTAATGTACACCCGTTTGAAAATTTCAACTAAATCTACTAAAAGGTTAACAATCGGTTTGTCTGAAGTTTGGAATGTATATATGTAGGCGATAAATAAGATAAATTAATCAGTTAATTTTTGTATATGATCGTGTAATTCCAATTGCGTCAATACTTTGTTTCAATCGATTGATCAAGAATCGAGCAAAATGTTCTTTCCTGTTTCTTTTTTGTTATTCATTCAAGCACAAACTACTTACGTGCAATCATTTGAATGAAATATTTTAGCATTCATGAGCTATTTCATTCCGTGAATGCTACATCATTCATTAAATCATACGTAAAATAATACACTTATTATAAATTAGAAGCATTAATGGCAATAATCAAATGTAGAACTAGCATTTAATTAAATGTAACATTAGCATTTAATTAAATATAGCATTCATGACTATAATTAAATGTAGCATTAACATTTAATTGAATATAGCATTCATGGCTATAATTAAATGTACCATTAGCCTTTAATTAAATGTAGCATTAGCATTTAATTAAATGAAATGTATTATACTATAATGTTGCTAAACTTCAGAGTTGAAAATTGGTTTCAAACGATTGATAAAATAACATCCAGCATGCTCTTCCAATTTTCTCTCTATAATTTGAAACATAAAAATATTGCAGGACTTTGAATTTGGGGGAAGGAAAGCGAGTGTATAATATTGAATTTCTGAATCTCCGAGTCTAAGAATGTAGAAAAAGATATTTGGGGCTTGCACAGTTCTAGTTCACGATTTTATGAGGAAAGTGGGAAGCAGTGGATAATACCTTGATTGGAGAGTATGTGATAATATTTCAGAAAGACTATTCCATTATATGATTTTTTATATAGCTCTTTCTTACTTCATTATTGTGTTTTATTTCTCTACGATAGAAACTGTGGTGTCAAATTCTATTTTTTTGTTGTTGAACTAATGCTGTGTCACTGAATTAAAAATTCATTATCAGGTTCGGGTATAACATAATTATCATAGTCTTGGAATGCTTTAATATTAAATACAGGGTGTTTGTAATCTAATTTCCTCTATCACAGCATCATGCAACGCAAACGGGTGAACGATTGCACCGAAACTTGGTATATAGATTATACACAAGACGGAATATACATTATGCGCTCACGGAATTTCGAAATTTTTTTAACTTCCAGAATGTCCACTAGAGGGCGCCTTTCTAGGAAAAATATTACTTTTAAAACAATAAATGATCAAAACGGAATACAGAAACAATATCAACAAACCAAAATAAGGATTTTTGAGAAATAAAATACAAAACAAGGAAAAACTGCCAGTTCTATGAAAAAATATCGCGATTTGCAAGCTTGCAAAAAAAGAGGACACTAACAAAAAAGAGAAGCCAAGGAGGTTCGGGCGAGAATTATTTGTAGTCATTGTCAAGTTTTATATCGATGTTTTTGGCATCACAACTGATCTATTAGATCTCTGGTTAAACTCACTGTACATGCATTTGAAATTTTGAAAATAAATGAGGGTGGTCACACGGAGTACCTTTCCCTGCATTGTCCTGGACCGTGGCCTCGGGAAGCTAACCAGGAGACAACCCAGGACGTCCAGATCACGGTGAAGACGCGTTAATACTATAGCAGCCTTTTTAAAGAATGTAAAGTTGCAAACAAGTAACTGAAACATTAACAAGGAGTAGCATTCATCGTAATGTTTGAGAAAGGAAGGGTTTTGGAATCGTTTATATATCATATTTTACGTGGAACTTTCGATCTATATCCATGCAAACAACATTCAATTTCCAGAAGATTCACCGTATTTTAATAGAGATATCTCCATAAGTCTTGTATTTTCTAGAACCTTCAGTTGCTGAAAAGTCTCCAAATTCATAAGTAGATTCAGGAGAGATAGACCTCCATCCACTCTTCATGTCTGCTAAAATTATCTTTAAGAGTCTAACTAAACAGGGAAATAATGTTAGATTTGCAGCTACATAATTTAAAAAATACACTTGTTTTCAAACAAAGCATTTATCATTATCACTTCTAATCGAATTCAATTGCTGGCCATTTGTTACTATTTAATAACTACAGCAGAATAATAAGCTAAGATTCTAGAGGAAATCTTTTAACAAAATACCCGAAACTTGAGTATTCCTGCCGTTTGGTAATTTCTTCATTCATAAAACAAGTCATAAGGGTTAGAAAATGAAGCTGGATGTTGAATTGGGAAGTTTTGGCTGATAAATTATAAACGATTTTCTTTTGCCCTCGGAAGGAAATTTTGAATGCTGTGATCACGAACTATACGATACGTTGTGCGTTTTTGCTTTCAATGAAACGTGTGCTGACTAATCGACCACAAATCACTGTTCTACGGAAAACAATATAAACTCATTTAAATTTTGTAAATCGCAAACTTTTAAAATATAATAGCAATCAATTTGGAAAAGTTTCGAAATTTCTTAGGTCTTTAAGGTTAGTTCAACTAAGAAAAAACGTTTTTGTTATTTCATAATGAACATTTAGAGGAAAGGTTAAAGTTAAAGTATTTGAAGTTTAATCATCTGTAAGAATAAAATGTTTTTTCCAGAGAAAAGGAAAGTTTGTCATTGTCTATGTGAATGTAGGTGAATGTGGAAAACTTCTAGAAAGTTGTCATAAAGTGTTTTGGCTCACTGAGCCACATTTAAAGATTTCCTGTCCTAGCACATTAAGAAGTTATTTCTGGTCAAATGGCCTTTTCTGAAGTGCTTGTTTTGTTTCATCCAGTGAAAGTTTTGCTGTAGAAATCATTAAGGTCGGTTTTAAAGAACGGGGACAAACTTATCTCAAAGGATAAAAAATGTTTTGGAATTGGTGACAATTATTGATCAGATGATATTGTTATATTTATCAGCGGAACCTTTCAGAATCCTATGCCGAAATGAAAACATTTTCTTTTTGGAAAATATTCCGACAACAACCAGTCAACAAATGTGTAAAAATTCTTAGTTATTAAATTGAAACTAATTAAGAAACCGAAAGTGCCCCAATTAGATTATTATATTTACTTTTTAAGGTACGTGCTACTTAAGTTTCTTTATATCTAATTGTTACTAAAACTTTTTTACTGGATTTTTTTCTGCAAGATTTTTTAAAAAGGAATGAGAAAATAACAGGAAATGATCTCCACAAAACTTTCTAGCATGATTTATAATAAATTTGCTATGTCAGAAAACGTCTTACCTAGAAGGGCCACACAATACTTACGAAATATTAAATTTTGGCTTAAATTTACTATTTTTTCTGAATCTATTGTATCATCCTTGGCGAGTTATTAGGTGATTAATTAATGGGATACGGTTAATATTATCTGAAAATCTTTCAAAGAAACTAAAAAAAATATTCATAAAACTTCATTTGTAGTTAAAAAAAATTCTTATCAATTTTGATGTATTTATGTCATTGCGTTTTTGAATAATTGCGTTTACATGCTTCTGAAATTGCAGATTGATAGACAGTTAGCTACCTTGTTAGATTTGGTTGAAACCGTTCGGCTGTGTACCGAATTTTATTTACTTATCTCTCTCTGTTTTTGTAATGAACTTGTATTCGAACTGCTGACAGATGGACTTTCTCTGAGCAGATTTTATTCTATTTTTGATTGAAAATTTGTTGCAAAGAACGTGTACTGAATTTGAACTGTCTAGCTCAAAGCTCCTTTGAGTTATTTTTGCCACAGACAGACATTTTCCAAAGGCGTGTATTTTTTTTTTTTTTGTATTCAGGGTGGTTCAAAATGTGGAAAAACATCAAAAGCATGAATGTTTTAGCCATTAATGTACTTTCTCTATATAACGTTTATGAAAAAGAAAAAAAAAATTGTGTTTTAACACTGAGAAACAGAAAAGGGGGAAAATGTAACTTTGAAATGATCGAAGAATTCCCATGACTATGATTGATTTCATATCTGCTTCTGCAGAAAGGCCAAAAATATAATCCTATCAGGTCACATATAAATTCCTTTTTTACAAAATTTTTTGAATCCCTTAAATATTATACACAGAAAAATAATATGTTCCAACTTTATTTCTTTCTTGCAAATATTTCGATGTGGAATAGAAGTTATCGGATAAGAAAAAAAATCTCATTTTTCTTTCATATTTTTTGTTAATGAAATATGTTTAATAATATATATTGAATACATTAGGTTATCCAAATGATGTTGAATTTTAATGTTGCTGACATGCTTTAAATTTTAATTATGTGTGTAATACTCCAAAAAGAGAAACAAATATGAAAATTTTTATTTCTTTCTGGGCCTAAACCAACCGATGTCAATGCAGGATATTCAAAATCAGATACAATAATACCCCAAGTTCCTCGTATTGAACAGATCAATAGAAGTCAAACAATCCTTCACTTTAAGTCCTCTCATATCATTATATACTTTAATAATTCCTTCAGGACTAGCTATTTTGTCATACCCATTCGCAAGCATGCTCTCAGCTCTATTGGCATTTAAACGCCAGCTTTCATTTATAAGGTTATGGCAATTCTCAGCTCTATGGGCATTTTTTATACGTCAATTTTCATTTATATGGTTATGACAATTCTCTTTAGCATGTATACGGCAGTTCTCATTTATATGATCATGACTATTTTCCGCTCTATGGGTATTTTTTATATGTCAATTTTCATTTATATGGTTACGACAATCCTCAACTTTTTTAGCATGCATACGGTAATTTTCATTTGTAAGGCTATGGCCATTTTCAGATCTATGGTTATTTTTTATATGTCAATTTTCATTTTTATGGTTATGAAAATTCTCAACTTCTTTAGCATTCATACATAGTTCTCATTTATATGATCATGACTATTCTCAGCTCTATGGGCAATTTTTATAAATCAATTTTTATTTATATGGTTATGACAATTCTCGTCTTCTTTGGCATGCAGTTTTCTTTTATATGGTTATGGCAGCTATCGACTCTAATGGCATTTATACGGCACTTCTCACCTCCATTCGCATGTACTTTACATTGGTGTTACATAAACAGTATATAATTAAGAGTGGATTAAAAAGTTGCTAATCAAGTTTCAAGGTGACAACAGAAAGGTGATTTCAAGGTGATTTCTTTAACTTAAGAGATTACAATCGTATATTTCAATAAATTTTTAATGGTTTTCTTGGTAATTGATCATTTACTTCGTTTGCTTTTCTAAAATTCTTATTCATTAAATGAAGCGATCAACAACCCATACACTCCACTCTTTTTCAGCTCTACCATTTGTCATCTGTTCGTTTATTAAATTCTTCATCTGTCATTTATTAAATTCCTCAATGCTATATGAAAATTTGGTCAAGAAAAATCTTTTATTTGATTAAATTCAGTTTTTCCAAACATTTCTTTATGCTTTCGAACTTTTCAGAACTTTATTCCAAAGATGCTGCCTCTTTTGTGTAATTTTATTTCTGATTTCATTTTTAAGCGAAACAATAGATCCATTGAAGTGAATAGCAATTTCATCTGAAAAAAATCTCTTTCATTTGATAATAGAAACGTATATTATTTATTATCTGCCAGATATATTTGAGAAGTAAATTCTTTATTTAAGGAAAATAATATCTTGATTGGTAATGCAGGAACATTTCCTAGAGAAATTTAAAAATATATAAATAAGAATGATATATTCTTATTTCTACATTCTTATTTTCATAATTTCCTTTACAAGGAAACAATATACTTCTTTGCTAATACTTGATATTGAAAAAATTGTTGCAGTTTGTAATTAAATTGATTTTTTTCCGTATGCATCCTATTTATAATACATTTTTTATTCCATAAATATATTTACAAGAAGGAATGAATAATTCCATGCAAGCTGTGAGATTTCATATTTGTAAAAAAAACAGAGAAATTACGTATTGGAAAGCCTCCAGATCTTGAGGTCGAAATATTTGACGATTGAAAAAATTTCGATTTCACATAAACTAATAATATTTAATATTTAAGTAAAATAACTTTTAGGGTGCTGAAAAGATAAGATTAGAGAAATTTGGGAATGTTGACAAAATTTGTAAATTCTCAATGATGATCTTTTAATAATTTTCTTTTTTTAGAGATGACAAAGCTTTTAAAAATTTAATCCAGTTTTATTACATGACAAATGATAGATTTTTTTGGCAATATTATTGTGTTTTTCAATATAAAACTCTTGTGAACTAACAATTTTTTTTGATTGAGTGATGAAATTCATCAAATATGCTAATTAACTTTTAGATTATGAATTAAGCACATTTTATAATACTAGTCGCCTATGGTGTTCAATTTATTCGCTAAGATTATTGCATTTTTAGGCTATTGCTGATGATGTCACCTCCATGTTAATATGGAAAGGGGTACAGTTTCTGAGGGTAAAGACCCCTGAGCACCAGAAGGCAGAAGTCTAACTTTTAGCTCAATTAAAGATAATACAAACACATTCACTTTCGCAACCTCTTTTTACAGGGGGGGAGGAGCTCATTGACACTTTTCACACATAAGGGAACAACCATGCCCGAACAAGGACTCGCACCCGGGACACCTAGATCACGGGGAAGACGCGTTACCCCTACGAAAGGACGCCACCCTTTTTACAGTATTTAAAACAAATGATTGATACATAGGGAGTAGCACTCCTCGTAAAGTTTGGAGAATAAGGGGTTTTTGGATTCGTTTACATTGCGTATTTTACATGGAACTTTCGATCCATAGGGGACATCTTTAAGCCAGGAAGTCGGCTTTTAGGCTGTTAAATGATTAATATAGGATGCATTAAGAACATTTTCCTTTTTTAGTTGATATGACTAAAAAATATGAAATTCATTGAATAAGTTTATTGTAAATTAAAACAGTGTAAATATTATGAAATAAAAGAAGGAAACGAAAATCCTATTACGGAATTAATGATTCATACAAACAAGGACTATATTTGGAAGATAATTGTTTCTTAAGATATGAATATCGAATTTTGTGGGGAAGTCATAATAATGATCATATTATCCGCGGACTATTAAACCTATCTTTTTAGCTCGATTAAACATTCTCTTTGAAGTTTATTGCTTGATTGCTTTTATATCGTCTTTCTTCTGACTGCAAGTGCTTTTTGGTGATGCGGCGAATCATTTCTGTTATATTTCTACTTTATAACTTCATTAACCACCTAACTGTTTTATTTTCTTTATTATCTAATAAGATGACACTTTCTATTTGGGGAATATTTTCGTATTTTGATTCTAATAGAAATCCATTGAATACTTGACTTATATATGTATTCGAAATAATTTTGATACTGAATTATAATCTTTATAAATGGCTTATATTTTGCTCACAACTATCAAAATTCGATAAATCGATGCACGTACGGAGTACGGACAGAAAAGTTAAGTGGTTAATAATCTAAACAAAGCGTTGGATTCAATGCAGATGTAAAAATGATCCGTGAAGTAGTCTGAAATTCGTCTGATGATTTGTTTCAATTTGACTGTTGCCATTCGGCTATAAGTAATAAGCTCAATTTCTGTGTCACGTACGTTAACAATAGACATATAGTCTCTTTTAAATGGGATTTCTATAGAGAAAGAAAAATGGAATTAACTTTTCTCAGTTACTGACAAATACGTTCTGCGTGTATCTTTTTAGTTGTAAATCAAGAAACGCACATTTTAAGGTAAAAAAGATAAATAATAAAGTTGAAATCTATATAAATAAAAATTAATGTTTGTATGTCTCTTATGCGCTGCCGTACCGCTCATCCGATTCCGGTAAAACTGCGACTACTTATTACTTGCAGTTACGCGATAGTTATAGGCACAGTAAAATTATCTAAAGTATAAAAATGTTTTATGATCTATTTACTGCGTCTATTAACCATGGTTTAACCACCAAATAACTTGCCAAGGAGACACGACAGATTCAGCAAAGATGCTAAATTCAAGCTAGAAGTTAATATTTCGGAGCTATCGTACTGAAATGCAATATAAGTCTTTCTCTGAGGTAACAGCTTTATTAGAGAGGGTGCGAGAAAGTTTTAGGGGAACCAATCCTATAGGTTTGGAATTTTAACTAAACATTCAATAAAATTTTAGCGTTTTTTGCAATAACTTCCGAAAATACTATAGTACAAATAATAATTTTGCATCATTTTAGTTTTCGAAAAAGTATCTTTTCAACTATATTAAAGATTTTATAGTATAAATATATTTTCTATGTTTAATCCATTTTAAAAGAAAACATTTTAATCACATATTTAACACTAAACTTGAGAATTCTGAACGAATATTAAACGAATCACGAGATATAATAAAGTTTCTTTCATTACCATTCTGAAAGAACACCAAGCACACAAATCTATATAAATAAAAATGAATATTTGCCTGCATGTCTCTGTATGCTGCAGTACCACTCATATGAGTGTGATAAAACTTTGACTGCTTAATATTCGCATTTACGGGATGGTCATAGGCATATCTTTTAACCATGCAGTAATCGCCAAATAACTCGCCAAGGAGGCCCATTATATTCAATAAAGAAGCTAAATTCAAGTTAGACGTTAATATCTCGTATGCGTAATATTTCGTAATTAGTCGTTAATATTTCGTATTGTACGTAAATACAATATGTCTTTCTCTGAGGTAATAGTTTTATTTGAGAGTGTGAGTGAAAGTTACAAGGATAACCAATTCTATAGGTCTGAAATTTTAATAAAATATTTCATTTTTTTTAAATTTAGCGTTTTTCATCAATTTTAAATCACCAATTTTAGCGTTTTTTGCAGTAACTTCCGAAAATATTATAGTACAAATAATTTTACACCATCTCAGTTTTCAAAAAATTATCTTTTTAACTATATTAAAGATTTTTATGGTTTTTATATATTAGGTTGGTGCGTATGAAATGTCGGATTCTCTTTACATGCGGACGTTTGTCTCCCTGTTTTCGTTATACTTTTGTCTTTGGCATAACCTCATTCATAGTCGTATTGTCCATTGCCAGAGACTCATTTCAGCAAAATAGGTTTTCTCGAAGGTCTTCCCTTTTGTTATTTCTTTTGAGTTTATTGCCGATATGAATTCTGCCGACATTCGCGTCATTTTCTTATATGAGTACAAACTTGGTAATAGTGCTGCAAAAGCTGCACGCAACATAAACCAAGCGTTTGGGGAGAATACGGTTAACGATCGGAAAGTGCAGCGTTGGTTCGAAAAATTTCGGACTGGCGATTTTTCACTGCAAAATGAGCCGCGCGGAAGACCCAAAACGTCTGTGAAGAATGATGACCTGAAGGCTCTAGTGGAAGCGGATCCAGCCGTATCCACGAGGGAACTTGCTATCAGGATGAAAGTTGACCATACAACGATATTGAGACACCTTTCTGAGATTGGCAAGGTTAAGAAGATGGACAAGTGGGTACCGCACGCACTGACAGAGCGAAATAAGCTGGAACGAACTGGAATATGAAGTTTTGCAGCATCCACCCTATTCACCGGATCTCTCGCCGACCGATTTTCATTTTTTCAAGCATTTAGAGCTGTTTTTAAGGGGCAAACACTATGAAAATGAAGACAGTCTAAAAAACTCGATATCAGAGTTTATTAATTCTAAAGACCAAAATTTTTTTAAGACAGGCATCTACGCTTTAAAATTTCGTTGGGAGAAGTGTATTGAAGCGAATGGAGCATACTTTGATTGAATAAACAGCTTTTGAAGAAAGATATGCAGTTTTATACAATCACTTAAGAATCCGACATTTCACACGCACCAACCTAATATTTTCTATGTTTAATCAATTTTAAAGGAAAACATTTTAATCACATATTTAACATTAAACTTGAGAATTTTGAATGAACATTAAACAAATCACGAGACACAATAAGTAGTATACCAATAGAACACCAAGCTTTACAATTCTAAAAGAATACACAAATCTAATACATTGAAATGAATATTTGTTTGTAGAATAGAATAAATGCAATTTATGTTTCCCCTTTGTATACCCTTCGATTTCAATGAATGTATTCATTGACGACAAGAAAATAAATATCATTCTTCCGATCATTCTTAATTAAGCAAGATAACTATTTCAAATTCCAAACGATGTTTCCAAGATTATTTCCTCTGCGGCAGCAAAGCTCAGGAAGCTCGATTAAACACATACTTTTATAAAGAGAGGAAAGAGAAATTCGGAAATAAATTTCATATCTCATTACCCGAGTGTCATTAGAATCCCTTATTAGTTCTCATTAACGCTCATTGGTTCTTTCGCTTATTAACTCATTAGGACAAATGTCTCCTTATTGGTAAAACGGCAAATAAAGATAAAAATTTATACACAAGAAAAATTCCTTTGTTCAAATCTTATGAAATTCCTTAATACTTGATAGAATTGAACAAAATTTGGTTTACATGTGCCTTTGGATTGAGAAAGAATTACAATAACTATAAAATTTGCTACACCTTTTTAACCCTTTATTTACCGAGTTATTTTGCCATCAATTTTTCGATTTTATTTTTTTGCACCCGTAGCGGTAGTTTCTTTGCAGAATAATCCCAGGGTATCCAAAAAAATTATTTTAACGAAGCAAAATAACTTAATCAATTAAATTAATAATGAAATATTTTTTAATATTTAGTTTTAGCTTATATTAACTACTATCAGAGTTGCATTCTCCTTGTTCTTTTGAATACCATAAGAAAAAATAGCCATATTACGAAGATCTAAGCCATACGTAAATGCTACTTTTAAGTACCGTCAGTAAATAAATTTTTAAAGTGTGAAGTGGTGGAAGGATAGAGAGGTTTTAGGATTTTAAGCTATAAATCCGGAGCTTATTAATGCACAAAAATTGCTTTTACACTATCTAAAAATTTGTAAAATTAATCTTTTTTTGACATAAATTTTATTTTCTATAAATATTTCTCTAATTTTTTTAATCCTTTTTTCCAATCTTAATGTAAAATTATAAGGCCTTTAAAGTACAGGGTGCGCCAGAGAAACTTACTTATTTGAAAAAAATTCCGAGAGGTAAGTTGGTTGGGTAGAGGGATAATATGCAGTGCTACTGGAATGGAAACTCTCCAAGTATGTTTCTTCTTCTAGTCAGTTGCCCTCATGCTCTGATCTAGAGAATAATGGGTCTTCGCCGTCGAGAGCTTCTTTTCTAGCCGTCGCTCACTTGTTACTATGCAACGTGCCTTCCACGCTCGCTTTGAAATTCCTCCTCACAGACCCGTTTCTGGACGTAATTCGATTCTGTCATGGGTTAACTCATTTCGGAAGTGTCGCTAAACCCAGAAATGGACATCAGCGGACCATCAGAACTCCGGAAAATGTCTAAAGCGGGAAGCAGTCAGTTCGGCTCGCAAAACACGCAGCTGCTCTGGGAATTTCTGACACCACTCTTTGACGAATTCTCCATCAAGACCTTCAATTTCATTTTAAATTGGCTGTTGGGCAAGAATCAACTGAAAGCGATTTTGTTGCCCGTCAAAATGCATGTGAAATGCTGCTTGACAACCTGCCTGAAGACGCGGTCGTTTTTTTTCTGTGACGAGGCTCACTTTGAAATCCCTGGTTTTTGTCGATGGACCACAGACAATCTCAAGAACAACATTCGCAACGCCATTGCCAATGTACCGACTGATATGCTGTAATGAGGGGACAACGAACTCAAAAATCGGCTTAATCAGTATATACGCAATGGGGGTTATCATTTAACAGATGTCATTTTTGAAAAAAAATGAGATATTGTATTCTTAAATAAAACAGAATTAAAACAATAACTTAAGTACTTTTGTTTTCCTTGACCTTTCAAATAAGTAAGTTTCTCTGCCGCACACCCTGTCTTTATCTTTAATATAAATAAAATTTATTTTCCCTACCAAATTAGGCACGAGGGTCCGTGAGTATAAATATTCAAAAACTGTACGATATAAAATCAATCGTTTCTCTTGTGTATATATGGAAAAAATAAGCGTAGGTAGTGCCACGGCTACAGAGATGTTGTGACACAATAAGTTAATTGAACGAAATTAGTTTGTTTTACTTGCTAATTTTTAAAACTCTCCTTCCAAATTTGTTCTTGTTACAACTATGGAAGAGAGTTAAGAATTAAATATGTCATTGATATATTTCAATTATATCCCCTTTTCCTACCTTAAATAAAAGATGGTGGAATAACAGAGTTGCCAAACCACAAAATACAAGTTCATATATTTTAATACTTTATTAATAACGTTAATATGCATAATTAACGTTGTGCGAGATCCTTTTTTCCCCTCTGTCATTTTGAATATCAATTTAGTTTGTTTTAAACAGAAAATAAAACCAACATTTCAAACAAATTATAGAAATCTGACGGCATAGAAGAATAGGAAACCAACCTTCATCTTATGGCATGGTTGACTTAAATGACAGAAGCTAACATTTGGATTTTACCATCTGAATCCAATACATTAAGGAACACTTTCCGATAGATGTCTTATGTGAGAGAGGAGGCATTGGTGTATTGATTATTGCTTTCATTAGTGTCAACTTATTGGTGTATCCTTATTAGTTCGTTCCCCTTATATGTTCTTATTCCGCTCCTCCCCAAATAAGAAGTGAAGTAACCGCCAAAACAGCAATATAGTAAGATGATGGAAAGAAATATCCAAAACCTAATTTTCTACATGATTTATTGCTTTCAGTAGAAAAGGAAACTATATATGGTCTGCTTTTACTTTCTCGAATACGTAGTTTGGAGAAAGTATAGTAATTGTTAAAAAACTTGAACTATAGATTTCGACGTATCTCTTCCATTTAAGACCTCTTGGTGTAAAAAGAATTCATTTTTTCGAAAATGTCCGTCTGTGACCAAAATAATTCAGAAACGCTTCGAGACAGACGACTGAAATTTAGTATACAGTCTTGATACCATATTTGCTGATTTATAGCAAATTTTGAATAGATCTGTTAAGAGGAAGATCATTTTCCCGACTGTTAGAATATAATTTAACACGATAATTACAAAATGAAGTATGAAATATAGACATAATTCGATACACATTCGGTATCTATGGTGTTGATTCATGACAAATTTCGAGCTGAGTTCAATGGTGGTCTTTACTTTAAGAAAAAAGGAAGACAGATAATTCAAAAACACAATGTTTAAGCATATCAAATTTGGTATTAGTCTTCCGGACTACAAGTGCAAATTTTTGTCATACAATTGGTAGGAAAAAAAGTGTCTAAATACAAATTCTATCTTCGGATACTATTAATTGCTGAATAATTCTCCAAGACTGATACGTTAGTTCCAGAAAAAAAATGTTAAACTTATTCCAAAAGTTAATATTTCATCTGATATGTATGTCATTACCATGTAAGACTTTCTTTGAGATGACAAGTTAGAATTGGCGTGAAAGTTTTTTTGCGAAAAAGATTGAAAACGGAAAGAATTCCAGCTAGTTTTACAACACGCTTAGCAAAATTTAAAAAAAAAAGAGGTATGATGGAATATCATTTTAATCACCTTAATGGTAATGAAAAAGTAAGCAAAATTATGAACTTCATCTTAGTTGAGTAATGAAGAGTTTTGCGAGCAGAGATATTCCACTGTTATTTATTTTCAACAGAAAGATTTTGGTCTAAATATAAATAGAAATGTAAATAAAAATTGTTAAGAGTAAAATAAAACCCTATATTTTCTATTCGTTTTTTTGCATGAATACACTCTATTGAATATAAGCCAGATAACACCATCAAGACTGAGTGGTTATTTTTGTCTCGTGGTTATTTTATCTGGCTATGAGCCCTATTCGTTATCGTCAGTCGCTACATGTAATTCCTCAAGAAATCAGTGGAGTGGTCTCTTCAACATTTTCTCGCATATTCTCTAATAAACTTGTTATGTCAGAGGACACCTTATATAGTACTGATGTTCAAAAAATACGAAATCTTAACCTTTCTCATGACTTTAGTATTTTTACTGAATATGCTGTAAGATACTTGGTGAGATATTTGGCGATTACTTCTTGGCATTCAGTTAATAATATTTAAAAATTTAATTTGGACTTTAAACATATTTTTTCAATCTATCGAAACAAAGAGAAATTTCAATCTATCGAAAACTGCAATTTTAATCATAAATTCTCATACCAAATTAGATAATGTTCGAAAAAGATAAAATCATATCTGTATGTTTTTAAACACAATAAGTCCATCATGCGTAAATATATCTTAAAAAATTAACTAGTTTTTAGAAATAAATTTGTAGACATCTTTAAAAAGCAATACTTCATTTTTATATTTTGATTTCAAATATAAAAAGTTGAGCAGATTCTCTTTTGACATTTTACTAAGAATAAGTCTTGCCTTTTCTTTCCAAAAAAAGACAAATATCGGGATGAAAGTTTTGAATTCCATTGATATATACGTGCCAGATAAGAAAACAGAAAAGATTTTAGATTTAAAATGAATATTCTGGAAGATTGACTTCTGAAGAAACTTCATTTTTCAGAAATATTAAAAAAAAGCAAAAAATTTACACTTTCTTTGACAAAGAAGTCGATAAGAATTTCTGAATTTCGACTTCTCAGAAGAGGACGATAAAGAAGAACTATTGAGAGAAACTCGATGCTTTTAGATTTAGATGAATATTTAAACATAAGAATTCTACAGCATGAATAAAAAGAACATATTCTTGACTTCTAACGAAACATTGCTATTTATTGATTTCTTACGACCTGGGAATATTGTTTTGCTTGCAAAAATGTTAGCTTAAAATGATGTACAGAAAAATGAAAAATGTATCGTGATTCTATCATATTTTTCAGAAGTTCGAATTTTTCAATGATAGTAATATTTTTTTCTTTGTATATTTATAACTTATTAATATTATTGATGAATTAGTAGAAACAGAAATTATCCATTTGAAGTTATTTCATTATGTCATATACTTATTCGAAAATGTTAATTCCTTCACATGAAATGTATAAAAAAGAAAATGCAATTTTAGAATTCAGGACAGTTTGACTTATTTCTCAGCCTATTTGGGCCGCCCATATTCATTTTCTAGATTCCCAGATTCCTTACATTCTGGTTGTCATCCATTAATACACTTCTGAAGCCACTACTACTAAAAATTTATTAATACTAAAATTCATGTTGTGGATGTATAGTGATTAAGTACATCTGGCTCAATAACAGATAAAAACAAAAACATGAAAACACAATCGCGGCTTACACAATAACAGTACTTTCAGAAAACAGCAGCCCAAAAGTAGTATATCGATGTTAAACAATAATAAAAGTGGAAAATTTAGTCAAAAGACATATGTCACTTCATCACTACCTCTCTTTAGATTTTATTCTGCTAACATATCAACTTTTATAATTTGCTTGATTTTGCAAATAAGCTTTTACAAAAAAAAAAAAAAAAAAAAAAAAATGAAATTCACGTCCTAAAGTGCTATTGCTACGATTCTTGAATATTCTGGGTCCTTCATTTTTGTAATTAAATTCGACACAAAATTACTAAATAATTGATAAGTTTGTTGCTAAAAGCGGGAGAATCATTGGCTTGATATTTATTTAAGATATTACTATAACAGTAAAACTATCTTCATTATTATGAGATTTTTTGAGTAAGAAATCCATATTACAAATTGTATGAGTTTGCAACATTTTGATGGATCCTCTCTGTAGTAAAAGAATATTTTCTAAGGCCGCAGTTCTATTTCTACAAAACAGTTCAATCGCCCTCAAATTCGTATACCTTCATCGAATATTCCCATCACTGTTTGAAACAACTCCACTTTATACGCTGAACTAAAGAGTGACATGAATTGATGTGCATAGTGCCACTACCCAATACAATGTGTTGTTGTTACTCATGGCACTTTACAAGCTCACTGACAGAAAAAGCTGTCAGCTATTTAAGCCTAAATTAGAGTCTTTTGTTTTTCTCAGTAGCGCCAACTAGGGCCAAGAATACGATTTATCTACTTCCTGCTTCGCTTGCACAACCCCTTTTTACAAGGGGCCACATTCACAATACTCACAGATAGAACACAGAAGAACAACCATGCTCTAACCGGGGTGCCTAGATCACGGGGAAAACACTCGAACCCTATACCAGGATGCAGACAATAATACAATGTGTTAATGCAATGTTTGTGATAGTGCAATTTCAATCAATGCTTCTAGTAGGAAGAGGAAAAAAGCAGTAACTAGAGGAAAAGAAATTCTAGAGAGAAATAAATAGTAACATTTTTATTTCCCTAGAACAATGACCTTCTGAACTCTTCTAGTGAACATGTAGATATTTCTAACATATTGTTATGATTATTTATGCTAGATATAATGTAATAATCATGCTCATTAATTAAGAAGAAGATAGTTGATTTCCAACTAGGCAGTTGACTAAGGATATTCATTTGTCTATCTGAGGATAGCCCCATATAGGCAAGTTAAAAAGATGTTATTAACCTGTATCAAATAAATTTGGTACCGGTCAAATCCCATCTATTAAGAAATATATATTTATATATGGGGCATCTCATAAATCCCATATATTAGGAAATATCAGAGCTGCAATGATTGCTTAAACTGAATATAATTAATTTAAGTTTATTCATAATTCATGTGATGTACTGGAATAGAGAATATTCATTTAATAGATTATAGCATATTTTATTAGATAAATGCTGAAAAATAATTTTTAATGTTATATTTGTTTGAAGTTGATAATTTTTTTTATAATTTATCATAAAAAATAAATTTTTTTATTATTTGTAAATAATGACCTTACTAACTTTCTATAGTTATTTTTTAAGGAAGTTTCCAGCGATTTTTTTCTATAAAAAGAGACAAAGTTAATCATAGATTTTACCATAAAATTCTTAAAAATATTAATTACTACGTTAAAGATTTATTTAAGCTTAAGATAGTAATTCGCTAAGGTTTCGAATTAAATAGATAATAGTTATAAGGATCTCGTTATTTAAACTTCACAGGAACAAATTGTACCTAAATCTTCCACGGACAAAGTGAGACAACTTCTCTTGCTTAAATTATCTATGGAGCACTTAAGTAAAGCCATCTGAAGTTGAAGTTACATTTTATCTCTAATAATAATAAAGAAGAATATTTTTATGTGCTTATCTGTGCATTCTACAAGTTAGACAGTATGCCTGGAAATGCCAAATTTGGCACAATTATACTTTGGAAGACTAGAATATATTATTTGAAATGATTCATGTAATATAATAATTCATGTAATAAAATTTTTAATTACAAATTAACCAATATTTTGGTGTTTCCCTGACAATAGTGCAGAGCAATTTTGAAAACAGTACTTTAAAACAGTACTTACATGCCATACAATGATTAATAATCTTTAAGAATATTTTTTTGCAGTTTTTTTAATCCAATTTTCCTTGTTATAATGAAATTTTAAACCGTTTGTATCGTTTCATCAAATATGTGACAGCGAGATTTTTTTCCCCATTGGCGAAAGTTGAAGAAAGTCGAATGTTTCTATTAATTAGCTTTGCAAATTCAATGAAGTATAAAATGCTGAAGTTTCAGTGTTTCAGAACGCAACAAGCAATTACAAGATCTTTACAATTGCATTTTTAAAGAAATTCTACATTATAGGTTTCTATGAGAATAGTTTGTGTACAAAAACATGTAAAGTTACAAAAATATTAAGGTTGCATGCTTTTTGATATCTGATCTTTAAAATGTTCCAAGTTAATCATATATAACCAGTTATATCTGAAGGATTTAATCGCAGCTAAACCAAAACAATAGCTTCAATTACCCAATTGGTCACCACAGGTGGCTTGTATTCAACTAATAAGGATGGAGTAAGTGTTTTTTGGAGAGATTTCAAAAGGTAATTTATTTACGTTATATATATATTTATATATTTTATTATTAAATTCATGTTTTCCCTCTTGAAAAATCTCTGAGAGTTGGCTTTATTATATCAAACAATATGTTGATATAATAAAGCCAACTACATCGGTTTATAAAATTTTGGATAATAATTATACACTTAATAACATAGTTCAAAGATAGATCTGACAACAGATTTGCTTAACTTAGCAACGTTTTGATCCACCAGTCACTGGTGAGCATATTTGTATTAGTAAGTATAGATTGATTTCCTATTTATTATTGCAGATTTTTATAGAAGGCAAAAAAATTACCATTTATCTGGAAACATATTAGCTAAATTTCGAAAAAAAAGACGATAGTTATTTTTAAAAGTAATTCACAGAATTCCTTATAAATTAACGAATTCCTATAAGTAGAAGTTTTTTCATAAACAAAATGCTTTTCTTGTTTTTTGTAACCGTTAAGTTAATTAGATTTATTTAACACAATTAATTAATCAGTCAACAGATGCTATTTATTGGTTTTCTACGCAAATTACTTTTATCTAATTCTGTTTTTGCGTCAATTCTGCGCACTAAAAGAGGAACTACTGCAAAAGAAACCGAATTAATTAGATAATTAGACAAATTAAGGCACACATTTTTCGTCTTTTCTCTTTCGACTTATTTAGTTGAATTATTTGTGAATTATTTTTCTGATGAAGCTCTTTTTCGCATACATTACATTGAGATAATAATCAAGAAAGAATTCTTTGAAAAGCCCTCCATTTATTTTGATAACAAAGAATAAAACAAAATGAATTAAATCAAATAATTTTCTTCCACTAAACTTTAAATATGTGAAATGTATGGAAAATCTCATGAAATATTTAAATTAATCAGAAAAATGTTAATTGTTAATACATATTTATACAATAGATCCTCAATTATATTTACTTATAATAAAGATAAATTGTACCCGTTTTTTGATGCTTTACATGCCAATTTAGTTTAATTATATTAACTCCCATTTTAAAGCAACATTAGGGCTATTTTATGATGGATATCCTAATTCTGAAACACTGTACCAAGTATATAGACACCGAAACCCAGAGATACCGACCTAAAAATACCTTTTGACCTAAAAATACCAAGACTATAGACACCAAGGTCTTTTGACCTATAAATACCAAGCCTATAGATACCAATCTGCATTTAAATATACCTTAGAAATGGGGATGTATACTTTTTTTGAAATTAAAATTTTAGTTAATAAAAAAATTAAACTGAATTTTCGAGGTTTCTTTGCGGTAACTTAGAAAATATAAATGAACAAAAATAGCTTGTATTAACTTAATTGAAATACAAAAAATTGTCTTCTTAATGATACCAATTCAATATCTGAGCGAATTCTTAATGTGAATGAATACCCGCGTGAAATAATTTTTGCTGAGTTTCGTCAAAAATTTAGAATATTTTCTTTCTAATTTCTAACCATATATTACATTGCTAGCCATGAAATGCGGACTGTTTTTATAGTTTTATTAAATTTATACTTATAATAAAGCTCAATGTGTGTGTGTGTGTGTGTGTGTGTTGACGCTTTACAGGCCAGACCGTTGGACCTGCAGTTACCAAATTTGGTACATGTATACCTTGGAGGTCGGGAATGCGCACCTCGGAGCCCTGTTTTCGAATTTTTAATTAGAACTTGAATTAATTAAAATTTAAGCGAAATTTTGACGTTTTTCCGCTCAAACTTCCGAAAATATTATCGCAAAAATATAATTTTTAAATCAATTTAAAGATTAAAAAATTAGCCTTCTAATGGCATCAGTGTTTTAATGTATAACTTAGGCTTCTATTTTTAACGAATTTTTAAAGAAATATTTTAGCCATGTTTTTTTAGCACGTGACTGGATAAAATAAAAGAAAACAATGACGGAAGTTCAAATAAAAAAACACTATCGGCGAAAATTAAATCTAAAGAAATGCAACTTCTAGCAGGTGACTATAAAATAAACATAAAATGTGATGTTTTCTTTAAAAAATGCAAGGGAAAGGATTCTATGACCTTTTGCAATATTTAAATTATCAATCCAATAAATTATCTTTATTTATACAGGATATGTATTCAAATTCCGGTTCAATGGCCAATTTGTAAAATATTAGTAATAGGCATATGTATATATTATTTAATACTATTAATTTGATCTAAATGAAGTAAATAATGACATTTTATGTAATTTGAGTCAAACAATGCATTTATGAATAATGAGTTTTAGATTTCTTCATACTTTGCTCTGTGAGCTATATTTTACAAAATATTTTTATTAATATTTGAAATAAAAGTTGCAATCCATAATCAAAACTGACTGATTTATAAAATTAAAGAATGTGATTAGGAATACGTGTTCTTTTAGAACTGTCCGTTCATCATCTTAAAGAAAATGTTAATTTCAGACCAATCAATGTCCGGAATTACTTCAAGGCTTATTAATATGTGATTTAATAGAAAATTTTAGAACGTATTACTCATGGCGATCCAGCTGGTCGCCAAAGGCGGCTAGTACTTAATAATGTGATTTTCCTTCATTATTTAGCTTATGAAAAGGGATCCTGGTTTAATATCTTAATAGTTTACAAAACAGATAGAAAATGAATAAATAATATCGATAAGTTTAGTAGAACTGCCCGGACATTTATGTTTTTAATAGCTCCTTAGTTGTTATTGCACTGTCTCCGTTAAAGAGTTTATGCACATATAGATCTAAAGTTACAGTTAAAAGTGAAGAATTTATCATCACTTTTGCCGAATCATGGGCATAAAATTTAATCCAACCAATTTATCTGAAAACATTTATAGCCAATACTCCTGATGAAATAAGTAATTACCTGAGGTAACTAGTCCAAAATATATTATAACTGATAGTGTCAGATAATTAGGAAGAAAGAAAAGATTAGTAGTGGTTTATCTGAAATTTTCTTAATGTTTATTCATTCACCACCCAACATAGTTGGTTGAACTCTTATAACCCCACCTTCCACACAAAACATTTGTTCTTACTCAAATTCGCGAAGGCAACTACATTACAATTCTGTACTTTTCTGTTATACGTTTGCAACGGAAAAATCGCCAAAAAGTCGCCAAATAGTCGTTAGTCGAGAAAAGTGAAAAATCATCAAAAAGTCTTCAAAATACAAAATTATGTCAAATTTAATACTCAATTTCTTCGAATTCCCGCTATTCATTTCGTGACTTTGTCCGCGTTTTGTTCACATTGACGAAACTTTTTTTGCCATTGGCTTCGACTGGTGACTTGACTCGCATTTGGCTCACATTTGCGACATCTTGCGCCCGAATAACGGAAAAGTACTTACATTTTATTTTATCTTTGCATAACTTTATATATGAAAGCAAAAAATAAATTGTTATATCCTTTACCATTTATAAAATATAATATCTTCTTAATGCTCTGCATCACATGGAAATAAATAGCAGATGCACTAAAAATAATTTACTCATTTAATGTTTTATGAAAAATAAAGGAAAGCAAAATTGGAAATAATATAATGTAAGGGATTTCCTTTTTAAAAAAGTTTATATTAGCGAATGATTTCCTTTCTTACAGACGATTCTTAAATTCTACATCATAATGTTATTTCATAAAAAAAAAAAATCAGAAAAATTCGACAAATAATCGTCAATTAAAAAAAGTGAACAATCACCAAAAAGTCGCCAAAAATGCATTATGTTATTTGATTAAAGGAATCGTGTTTATTTCTTTAATACCCCTCCCTGCTGCTCGATGAATCTCAAAGATAATGCATTTACCTTTTAACCGAAAGCGTCCTGACATAGGGGTAGCACCTTTCCCGTGATCTGGGCGTCCTAGGTCCAAGTTCCAGTTTGAATATTATTGTTGTTCTTTTCTGTTATATCAGTAAAATTTGTGAAAGTGAGCTCCTGTAAAAAGGGATTGTGCAAGAGAATGAGTGATGCATGAGTGGCAAAGTCGTAATCTTGTCCCTAGTTGGAGCTTCTAAAACAAGAGACGCACCCTATTGGCTTAAATCGTTGTCTACATAACTGCGGGCTTGTCCAGTGGCAAGTGCTATAGGAAACAATACACCTTTTAACCAATCTTAAAAATTCCACTCCGTTATCAGTATTAAAAAGGACATTGATAACAAAAGCTGTATACTGACTTGGAGTATATAGCAATTTTAAATTCGTGAGATCAACCGACCTTGAATTATTCAAATCGAAAAATAAAGATCCCTCTAACAGTTGATCGTGCACTGGATTAGAGGAACAAATAGAGTTTGAAACCAGCGTGAATTGAAAAGATGCTAATTGACCCGGTTCGGTAAAATATTATGAGAATTTTAGTATTAACCTTTTTAACTTTAGTTTAGTTGTGAACTATAATCAAACACTAGATAATCATATGCATAATTCTCATTCAGATGATCATACAGATAGATATATGATCACATAGCTCTTAGATATTCATCTTACTATAGATGACAGAAGGAATTAGTTTAGTTATATTAAAGGCTCGTTTTAGAGCAACTCTAGGGCTTTTTTTGGGAGAGATCACGGTCAGGACGACACCTGATCTGACATCCCTTCTCCAAACTTCCGTACCACAACAGTGGGAGGCCTTGACGATTCTTCGGTGAAATCAGGTTTCGAGCCAGAAACCCTACGAATCTGAAGCGAGACTTTACTATCAAACCACAAAGAACAAAAGAAAAAGGAAATAAAATTATCTAATGGCTTGTTACAGAACCCATAGATTAGGGAACCCAGGTGAACTAATGTTGCAATATCGCTTTCCCTCACAGAATAATAATAATAATAATAAAGGAATTTCTAGAATCGCAACGCTAATTCCGCCTGATGAAGGTTAAAGAATGATTTTCAATTTGTTTTAACGCATCAGCTGGTGTCTTATAAATATAACATCTACGACTAGTCGATAACAACGATTGCACTTTCTATAAACATAAAAGAAAAACGATATCTCTTATTGGTAAAAATCCACTGTTGCTTTTATGAAGCAATCTGTTGCTCTAAAAAATTTATATAAGTAAGTTGTGTGTCGTATTATTGGCAATAAAATTACAATTCTATCAAAAAAAGCCCTTTTTTCCCCAGGAAATTTATGCACGCTGCAATATGAAAGTATCCAGTTTATGGGATGCTAGGGAAATAAATTTGTTTTCAGTAGATAAACATGATTTTATGATATACTTAAGAATTTATAGATTTAAAAGAAATCTTCCCTTAAAAGAAAATTTACAACTTTCTTAGAATGTATGTTTTATAGGGACATTTATAGTGAAAATAAATTCCAAAGCATTTTCTTTAGAGCAAATTTTCTGATTTATATTGATTTAAATAAGAATATAACTCGAAATAAAATTGAAATTGCATTTGCTCAAATACTCAATTTTGATAAAGGAAATACACACACACACACACACACACACACACACACACACACA